>CM038674.1:55780336-55783419 GCA_021605145.1 Aegilops bicornis | reverse complement strand
AGTTAAGTTAAATAGTTAAAGTTAATAAGAAGAAGAAGAACAGACATTAATAGCAATAAGAAGAAGAAGAAGAAGAAGAAGGAAGAAGAAGAAGAAGAAGAAGAAGAAGAAGAAGGTTAGCCGTTAAGAAGAAGAAGAAGAAGAAGAAGTTGAAGAAGAAGAAGAAGAAGAAGAAGAAGAATAAAGAAGAAGAAGAAGGAATAATAAAGAAGAAGAATAAAGAAGAAGAAGAAGAAATAAAGAAGAAGGAAGAAGAAGAAGAAGAAGGCCAAGAGAAGGAAGGAGAAGAAGAAGAAGAAGTTAAGGAGTTAAAGTTAAGAAGAAGCTAGAATAAAGGAAGGAGGTTAAAGAAGTGAAGAAGAAGCTAAGAAGAAGTAGAAGAAGAAGAAGAAGAAGAAGAAGAAGAAGAAGTGGAAGGAGAAGAAGGAAGAAGAAGAAGAAGAAGAAGAAGAAGAAGAAGAGCCAGAAGTAAAGAAGAAGAAGAAGAAGAAGAAGAAGCAAGAAGAAGAAGAAGAAGAAGAAGAAGAAGAGGCAAGAAGCTAAATAGAAGAAGCTAAAGGCAAGTAAAGAAAGAAGAAGAAGAAGAAATACAAGAGGTAAGAAGAAGATAAAGAGGAAGAAGAAGAAGAAGAAGAATAATAATGAAGAAGAAAGGAAGTGATAATGGAGGATAGTTGAGAAGAAGAATAAAGAAGAAGAAGAATGAAGAAGAAGAAGAAGAAATAAATATTGAATAAATAATAATAAAGGAAGAAGAATAGTTGAAGAAGAAGAAGAAGAAGAAGAAGAAGAAGAAGAATAAAGGAAGAAGAAGAAGAAGAAGAAGAAGAAGAAGAAGAAGAAGAAGAAGAAGAAGAAGAAGAAGAAGAAGGAAGAAGAAGAAGAAGAAGCTGAAGAAGAAGAAGAAGAAGATGGAAGGAAGCCAAAGAAGAATAATAAGAATAATGAAGAAGAAGGAAGAAGAAGAAGAGGAAGAAGAAGAAGAAGAAGAAGAAGAAATAATAAGAAGAAGAAGAAGGAATAAATAAGAAGAAGAAGAAGAAGGAAGAAGAAAGAAGAATAAAGAAGAAGAAGAAGAAGAAGAAGAAGAAGAAATAGTTAGAAGAAGAAGAAGAAGAAGAAGAAGAAGAAGAAGAAGAAGAAGAAGAAGAAGAAGAAGAAGAATAAAGAAGAAGAAGAAGAAGATAAATAGTTAAATAGTTGAAGCAAGAAGCAAGAAGAAGAAGAAGAATAGTTAAGAAGAGGAAGCTGCAAGAAGTTAAAGAAGAAGAAGAAGAAGAAGAAGAAGAAGAAGAAGTTAAGAAGAAGAAGAAGAAGAAGAAGAAGAAGAAGAAGAAGGAGGAAGGTTAGTCAAGAAGAAGAAGTTAGCTAAAGAAGAAGAAGAAGAAGAAGAAGGCCGAAGAAGAAGAAGAAGTTGTACAATAATAAAGAAGAAGAAGAAGAAGAAGAAGAAGAAGAAGGCGAAGAAGAAGAAGAAGAAGAAGAAGAAGAAGAAGAAGAAGAAGAAGAAGGAAGAAGAAGAAGAAGATAGCTAGGTTATGATAAAGAAGAAGAAGGCAAGAAGAAGAAGAAGAAGAAGGGCTGAAGAAATAGTAATAAATAAATGAAGAAATAAATAAGAATAAATAAAGAAGTTGAAGAAGAAGGCCAGATAGTTAAGAATTACAGAAGGAAGAATAAGAAGAAGAAGAAGATAGAAGAAGAAATAAATAAATAAATAAATAAATAAGAAGAAGAAGAAGAAGAAGAATATGAAGAAGAATAAGATAAAGAAGAAGAAGAAGAAGAATATAAGCAATAAGAATAAGAAGAAGAAGTGATAGAAGTCAAGAAGAAGAAGAAGAAGAAATAGTTGAAGAATAAATAAAGAAGAAGCTTCTAAGAAGAAGTTAAAGAAGAAGTACATAAGGAAGAAGTAATAGTTGAAGCTAAGAATGGTAAGAAGTTAAATAGCTAGATGAGAAGAATAAAGAAGAAGAAGAAGAAGAAGAAGAAGAAGAAGAAGAAGAAGAAGAAGAAATAATAAATAGTTAAATATAGAAGGACAGAAGGAAGAAGAAGAAGGAGAAGAAGTAAGAAGAAGAAGAAGAAGCGATAATAGGCTAGACATGGAAGTATGAGAAGAAGAAGAAGAAGAAGTTAAGGAAGAAGAAAGGAGAAGAGAGGAGGAGAAGAAGGTTAAGGAGAAGGTTGAGAAAGAGAAGGAGAAGAAGAAGAAGTATGAGAAGGAGGTACAGAAGAAGGAGAAGGATAAGAGAGAAGGAAGAAGAAGAAGAAGTAATATAGTTGCGGAGAAGAAGAATGAGCACAAAGAAGCAATGAGGCTAAAGAAGAAGAAGAAGAAGCTGCATAGCTGCATGAAGAAGAAGAAGAAGGAGAAGAAGAAGAAGAAGTTAATAAGAAGGAGGAGAAGAAGAAGAAGAAGGTAAGGCCGTATGAGAAATGATAATGATAATGATAACAGTCAATGATGAAGAATGATGATGATAAAGAAGAATGAGAACGAATAAATAATGACATAATATAAATAATGATAAAGTCATGCGATAATGACAAATAATGATAATGATACATAAAGCAATGATAGAATAAATAATGATAAACAAATGACAATATAATGATAAATAAGAATGACAATAACAATAAATGATGATAATGAGAATAATGATGACAATGATAGAATGATAACACGTCATGAATAGGAATAATCGATAACAATAAATAATGATAATGATAAATGACATGAATGATGAAGAACAATGATGACAATAATGATACGTGATAATAATAGAGAATATAATGATAATGATTATGAGTAATGATAATGACAATAATGGATAATGATAATGACAATGATATCGATAATGAGTACCATAATGATAATAACAATGATAATGATAATGAGAATATAATGAACAATAGTAATAAATAAATAAGAACAATGATAATGAATAAAATAAATAATAATGAGAAGTGATAATGACAGGGTTAAATATGATAAATAATGGAGAACAGTTAGTCATAAACAAATAGTGACAGTCAATGATGGAGAATAAATAAATAATGTTGAACAATAATGATAT
>CM038674.1:55762836-55767836 GCA_021605145.1 Aegilops bicornis | reverse complement strand
ACATACCGATGACAAAAAGGAACAACGATGTTGTTATGCGGTCCGACCGATAAAGATCTTCAGAGAATATGTAGGAACCAATATGGGCATCCAGGTCCCGCTTATTGGTTATCGAATCGAGAATAGTTCTAGGTCATGTCTACATAGTTCTCGAACCGTAGGGTCCGCACGCTTAAGGTTTCAAATGACTATTATTATGAGTTTATGTATTTTGATGTACCAAGGAGTTCGGAGTCCCGGATGAGATCGGGGACATGACGAGGAGTCTCGAAATGGTCGAGACGAAAGATCGATATATTGGACGACTATATTCGGAGTTCGGAAAGGTTCCGAGTGATTCGGGTATTTTTCGAGTACCGCAGTTACGGGAGAAGTAATGGGCCTTGATGGGCTTTAGTGGGAAGAGGAAAAGGCTGCTGCGCTCCCTCCCTCTAGTCCGAATTGACCAGGAAAAGGGGGCCGCCACCTTCCTACTCCTCCACTTCCTTCTCCTTCCTCCCCACATGGAAGGATTCCTAGTTGACTAGGAAAGGGGGGAACTTACTCCTTGCGGGGAGTAGGGACACCCTTGGCGCGCCAAACATAGGGCCGGCCTCCTCCCTCCCTTGCTCCTTTTATATACGGGGCAGGGGCACCCATAGACACACAAGTTGATCTACGGATCTTCCTTAGCCGCAAAGTGTGCCCTTCCACCATATTCCACCTCGGTCATATCGTCATGGAGCTTAGCGAAGCCCGCTACGAGAAGTCATATCGTCATGAGCTTAGGCGAAGCCCCGCGCCGGTGGAGCATCATCATCGCCACCACGCCTGCCGTGTCGACGGAACTCATCCCCGACACTTTGCTGGATCGAGTCCGGGATCGCCATCGAGCTGAACGGTGCGTAACCCTGAGGTGCCGTGACGCTCGCGTGCTTGGATCGGCCGGATCGTGAAGACGCATTTACTACATCAACCGCTGATATAACGCCCGCCACGGTTCACGAGGGTACGTGACGTATTACACTCTTCCCTCTCGCTGTTATGCCATCACCATGGTCTTGCGCGTGATCGTGAGGAAAATTTTTGAAATTACTACGCTCCCAACAAAGGGCATCCGAGCCTAGGTTTTATGGTTTGATGTTATTTGCACGCAGTAGAACACAAGTGAGTTGTGGACTATACAAGTCATACCGCCTACCAAAGATGTCATACTTTTGGTTCAGCGGTATTGTTGGACGCATTTATCCAGACCAACCTTACGCTGCATTTTACGCGAGACCGTTCTCGACGCGGCTTTTGCACATAGATGGCTTGTGGAAGACTGTCTTCTCCAACTTTAGTTGAACTGAAAAGCATACGCCTCGTCCTTGAGAAGGTTAAACGGAGTCTATTTGACGAAGTATCGCTGTGGTTTTGATAATGAGGTGAGATTGGTTCTGCTTAAAGCCCGTAGCAGCCACGTAAAACTTGCAACAACAAAGTAGAGGACGCCTAACTTGTTTTTGCAGGGCATGTTGTGATGTGATATGGTCAAGACATGATGCTAAATTTTATTGTATGAGATGATCATGTTTTGTAACCGAAGTTATCGGCAATCGGCGTGAGCCATATGGTTGTCGCTATTGTATGCAATGCAATCGCTGATGTAATGCTTTACTTTATTACTAAGCGTAGTGATAGTCGTGGAAGCATAAGATTGGCGAGACGACAACGATGCTACGATGGAGATCAAGGTGTCGCTACCGGTGACGATGGTGATCATGACGGTAAGCTCGAAGATGGAGATCACAAGCACGAGATGATGATGGCCATATCATATCACTTATATTGATTGCATGTGATGTTTATCCTTTATGCATCTTATCTTGCTTTTGATTGACGGGTAGCATTATAAGATGATCTCTCACTAAAAATTATCAAGAAGTGTTCTCCCGAGTATGCACCGCTATGGAAGTTCTTCGTACGAGACACCACGTGATGATCGGGTGTGATAGGCCTCTATCGCTCAAATACAACGGTGCAAAACAGTTGCACACGCCGAATACTCAGGTTATACTTGACTAGCTATGCATATAATATATGACCTCGGAACACGGAGACCGAAAGGTCGAGCGTGAATCATATAGTAGATATGATCAACATAAGATGTTCACCATTGAAAACTACTCCATCTCACGTGATGATCGGTTATGGTTTAGTTGATTTGGATCACGTGATCACTTAGATGACTAGAGAGATGTCCTGCCTAAGTGGAGTTCTGGCAATATGATTAATTGAACTTTAATTTATCATGAACTTAGTCCGTAGTATTTTGCAAATTATGTTGTAGATCAATAGCTCGCGTGGTTGCTTCCTCATGTTTTTATATGTGTTCCTAGAGAAAATTGTATTGAAAAATGTTAGTAGCAATATTATGGATTGGATCCGTGATCTGAGGTTTATCCTCATTGCTGCACGTAAGAATTATGTCCTTGATGCACCGCTAGGTGATGTAATCTATTGCAGGAGCGTATGCGCACGCTATGAACGCTTAGCTAGCTCAATATGATGACTACTTGATAGTTTAGTGCACCATGCTTAAACGGCTTAGAATCGGGACTTCAAAGACGCTAGAACGCCATGGACCATATGAGATGTTCCAGGAGTTGAAGTTAATATTTCAAGCAAATACCCGAGTTGAGAGATATGAAGTCTCCAACAAGTTCTATAGCTAAAAGATGGAAGAGAATCGCTCAACTAGTGAGCATGTTCTCGCATTGTCCTGGGTACTTCAATCGCTGAATCAAGTGGGAGTTAATCTTCCAGATAAGATAGTGATTGATGTAATTCTTCTAGTCACCATCACTAAGTTACTAGAACTTCGTGATGAACTATAGTATGCAAGGGATGACAAAACAATTCCCGAGCTCTTCATGATGTTGAAATCGACGAAGGTAGAAATCAAGAAAGAGCATCAAGTGTTGATGATAGACAAGACCACTAGTCTCAAGGAAAAAGGCAAAGGAAGAAGGGAACTTCAAGAAGAACGGCAAGCAAGTTGTTGCTCGAGTGAAAAAGCCCAAATCTGGACCTAAGCCTGAGACTAAGTGCTTTTGCCGCAATGGAACTGGTCACCGGAAACGAAGTACCCCAAATATTTGGTGGATAAGAAGGATGGCAAAGTGAACAAGGGTATATTTGATATATGTGTTATTGATGTGTGCTTTACTAGTGTTTATAGTAGCCCTGAGTATTTGATACTTGTTCGTTGCTAAGATTAGTAACACGAAACAGGAGTTACAGAATAAACAGAGACTAGTTGAAGGAGAAGTAACGATGAGTGTTGGAAGTAGTTCCAAGATTGATATGATCATCATCGCACACTCCCTATACTTTCGGGATTAGTGTGGAACCTAAATAAGTGTTATTTGGTGTTGAGCATAAATATGATTTGATCATGTTCATTGCAATACGGTTATTCATTTAAGTAAGAGAATAAATTGTTGTTCGCTTACATGAATAAAACCTTATATGGTTACACACCCAATGAAAATGGTTCATTGATCTCTCGATCATAGTGATACACATATTTATAATATTGAAACCAAAAGATGCAAAGTTAATAATGATAGTGCAACTTATTTGTGGCACCGCCGCTTAGGTCATATTGGTGTAAAGCGATGAAGAAAACTCCATACCGATGGACTTTTGGAATCACTTGATTATGAATCATTTGATGCTTATAACTGCGCCTTTTGGGCAAGATGACTGAAACTCCGCTTCTCCTAACAATGGAACAAGCTACCGACTTATTGGAAATAATACATACCGATGTATGCGATCCAATGAGTATTGATGCTCGTGGCAAGTATCGCTATTTTCTCGACTTTCACAAGATGATTTGAGCAAGATATGGGTATATCTACTTGATGAAACATAAGTCTGAAATAGTTGAAAGGTTCAAAGAATTTCAGATTGAAGTGGAAAATCATCGTAATAAGAAAAATAAAGTTTTTATGCATCTAATCGCAAAGACAAATAATTGAGTTACGAAGTTTGGTCTTCAATTAAAATAATGTGGAATAGTTTCACAGCTCACGCCACCGGAACACCACAATGTTATGGTGTGTCCGAACGTCAGAATCGCACTTTATTTGATATGGTGCGATCTATGATGTCTCTTGTCGGTTTACCACTATCATTTTGGGGTTATGCATTAGAGACAGCTGCATTCACGCTAATAGGGCACCATCTAAATCCGCTGAGACGACACCATATGAACTATGGTTTAACAAAGAAACCTAAGCTGTCGCTTTAAAAGTTTGAGTTGTGATGCTTATGTGAAAAGTTTTCACCGATAAGCTCGAACCCAAATCGGAGAAATGCGGCTTCATAGGATACCCAAAATGTTGGGTACACCTTCTATCACAGATCCGAAAGGCAAGACATTCGTTGTCAAGAATGGATCCTTTCTAGAGAAGGAGTTTCTCTCGAAAGAAGTGAGTGGGAGGAAAGTAGAAACTTGATGAGGTAATTGTACCTTTCCCTTATTGGAAAGTAGTTCATCACGTAAATCAGTTCTTGTGATTCCTACACCAATTAGTGAAGAAGTTAATGATGATGATCATGAAACTTCAGATCAAGTTGCTACCAAACCTCGAGGTATTCCAGAGTAAGATCCGCATCGTGAGTGGTACGGTAATCATGTTCGGAAGTCATGTTACTAAACCATGATGAACCTACGTAACTATGAGGAAGCTTATAATGGGCCCAGATTCCGCGAAATGGCTTGAGGCCATAAAATCTGAGATAGGATCCATATATGAGAACAAAGTGTGGATTTTGGTCGACTTGCTCGATGATCAGCAAGTCAAGTTAAATAAATGGATCTTCAAGAGGAAGACAGATGCCGATAGTAGTGTTACTATCTACAAAGCTCGATTTGTCGCAAAAAAGGTTTTCGGCTAAATTTCAAAGTGTTGACTACAATGAGATTTTCTCAATCAGAGCGATGCTTAAAGTCTGTCTCAATCATAAAG
>CM038674.1:54320866-54367736 GCA_021605145.1 Aegilops bicornis | reverse complement strand
AAAGCGGAGAAATATTGCCATAAAAATTGTTTTGGAGTCGGTTTACTTACCGTACCACATACCTATTCCTTTTTCGGAGTATGGAGCGTTCGGAAAGTATCTCTTATGTATTCCTCCGAGGGTTACGGTTTTAATAACATTGGTTTCAACATTTATAGGACTACGAGATATAATGTTTGATTCTTTGACCGTTTACCACCTTGGTTGTGCCTTGAAATTGTTGATTTTATGGCACCGGAACGATAGACCTCCTCGATAATGTAAGGGCCTTCCCATTTAGAGAGAAGTTTTCCTGCAAAAAATCTTAAACAAGAGTTGTATAGTAATACATAATCACCTACATTAAACTCACGCTTTTGTATCCTTTTGTCATGCCATCTTTTGACTTTCTCTTTAAACAACTTGGCATTTTCATAAGCTTGGGTTCTCCATTCATCCAGTGAGCTAATATCAAATAACCTCTTCTCACCGGCAAGTTTGAAATCATAGTTGAGCTCTTTAATAGCCCAATATGCCTTATGTTCCAGTTCTAGAGGTAAGTGACATGCTTTTCCATAAACCATCTTATCACGGAGACATACCCATAGGATTTTTATATGCAGTTCTATAGGCCCATAATGCATCATCAAGTTTCTTGGACCAATTCTTTCTAGACCTATTGTCAGTCTTTTGCAAAATTAATTTGAGCTCTTGATTACTCAATTCTACTTGACACGCTAGACTGAGGGTGATATGGAGATGCAATTCTATGATTAACATCATACTCAGCAAGCATTTCTGAGCACAATCAAAAAAATCTGAACCACCACCAGTCATTAAATATCTATGGACTCCAAACCTCGGAAAAATAACTTATTTAAGAATTTTAATAGAAGTGTTATGATCCGCACTACTAGTTGGAATAGCTTCTACCCACTTAGTAACGTAATCAACAGCAACTAAAATATGTGTGTATCCATTAGAGGTAGGAAAAGGTCCCATATAATCAAAGCCCCAAACATCAAATGGTTCAATAACAAGTGAATAATTCATAGGAATGTCTTGACGTCTACTAATATTACCAATTCTTTGACATTCATCACAAGACAAGACAAACTTATGGGCATCCTTGAAGAGAGTAGGCCAATAAAACCGGATTGCAATACCTTATGTGCAGTTCTATCTCCAGCGTGGTGTCCTCCATAAGCTTCAGAGTGACACTTGCGTAGGATCTGTTCCTGTTCATGCTCAGGTACTGGCAACGTCTAATAACACCATCTACTCCTTCTTTATAAAGATTTGGGTCATCCCAAAAGTAATGTATAAATCATAGAAGAACTTTTCTTTTGCTGGTATGTGAAACTAGGTGGTATAAATTTAGCAACAATATAATTAAGCGTAATCAACATACCATGGAGTACTAGAAGTAATTATAACATTTAATTGTTCATCGAAATCTATCATCAATAGGTAGTGGGTCATCAAGAACATTTTCTAATCTAGACAAGTTATGCGCAGCAGGTTCTCAGCTCCCTTTCTATCAACAATATGCAAATAAAATTCTTGTAGCAAGAGAACCCATCTAATAAGTCTAGGTTTAGCATCTTTCTTTTCCATAAGATATTTAATAGCAGCATGATCAGTGTGAACCATTACTTTAGAATCAATAATATAAGGTCTGAACTTATCACAAGCAAATAAAACTGCTAAGAGTTCCTTTTCGGTAGTAGCATAAGTCCTTTGAGCATTGTCTAGAGTCTTACTAGCATAATGGATAACATTTAATTTGTTATTGACTCTTTGCCCTAGAACAGCACCAACTGTATAATCACTAGCATCGCACATAATTTCAAAGGGTAAATTCAATCAGGTGGCTGAACAATAGGTGCGAGAGATCAATGCTTTCTTAAGTATTTCAAATGCTTCTACACAACAAAGACAAAGGGTATATCTTTTTGTAATAAATTAGTCGTGAGGCCGAGAAATTTTTGAGAAGTCCTTAATGAACCTCCTATAAAATGCAGCATGACCAAGGAAACTTCTTATACCTTTGATATCCTTGGGACATGGCATCTTTTCAATAGCGTCAACCTTGGCTTTATCAACTTTGATACCTCTTTCAGAAACTTTATGCCCCAAGACAATACCTTCATTAACCATAAAGTGGCACTTTTCCCAATTCAAAACAAGATTAGTTTCTTCACATCTCTGCAAAACCCGATCAAGATTGCTCAAGCAATTATCAAAAGAAGATCCATGAAGCGGAAAAGCCGTCCATGAAAACCTCACAAATCTTTTCACGAAAGTCAAAGAATATAGCCATCATGCATCTTTGAAAGGTAGCAAGTGCATTACATAAACCAAAAGGCATACGTCTATAAGCAAAAAGTACCAGCAGGGGCAAGTAAAAGTGGTCTTTGATTGATCTTTAGCTGACACAGGTATTTGAGAGAAACCAGAATAACCATCTAGAAAGCAATAATGTGTATGTTTGCACAATCTTTCTAGCATTTGATAGATAAAAGGTAAGGGGCAATGATCCTTTTTAGTAGCCTTATTTAATAATTCATTGTGGAATCAATTCATCTTTATCATTGGAACGACAGTAATAACACCCTTATTAGGGACACAATGGACAGGAATTACCCTTGACTATCGAACGAGATAAATTATACCTGCCTCCGAAGCTTTAGTATTTCTTTTCTTACCACTTCTTTCATTTTAGGATTCGGGCGTCTTTGATGATCACGAACTGTTTTGGCATCTTCTTCCAAATTTATTTTATGTTGACACGAGTGGGACTAATGCCCTTAAGATCATCAAGAGTATATCCAATAGCAACACGGTGCTTCTTCAGAGTTTTCAATAATCTCTCTTCTTCATGCTCTGAAAGGTTAGCACTAATAATAATAGGATATATCTTCTTTTCATCAAGATAATCATATTTAAGATTATCGAGCAGCAGTTTAAGCTCAAACACGAGATCACCCTTGGGTGGAGGAGGATCCCTAGGATTTCAACGAGGCAAATTGTGTTTGAGAATAGGTTCACTGCTTAAAAGAATACTTCATCTATTTCCCTTTTTTTGTTCATAAGCATATCATTTTCATGGTCTAGCAAATATTGTTCTAAAGGATCACTAGGAGAATGCGGCAATAGAAGCAAGACCAATAATTTCATCCTTACTAGGCAATTCTTCTTCACGGTTGTCTACTAAATTTAGAGAAATTAAACTCATGAGTCATATCATCCAAGCCAATAGTAACAACATTCTTTTACTTGATCTATATTAGCATTACGATTGTTCAAGAAGGTTCTACCAAATATAATGGGACAAAAACTATCTTGTGGAGAACCAAGAACAAGAAAATCAGCAGGATATTTAGTTTTCCCATACAAGACTTCAACATCTCTAACAATTCCCATTGCTGATATAATATCTCTATTGGCAAGTTTAATTGTAACATCAATTCCTTCTAACTCAGCAGGTGCAATTTCATGCTTAATTTCTTCGTATAAAGTATGCAGTATAACACTAGCAATAGCACCCATATCACATAAGCCATGATAACAATGATCTCCTATTTTAACAGAAATAACGAGCACGCCTACCATAGGTCTATGTTTATCTTTAGCACAAGGTTTGGCAATTCTAAGCGGTTTCACCGCATGAAATGAATAACATGCCCATCAATATTATCAGACAGAGATCTTTAACAATAGCAATATTAGGTTCAACTTTAATTTGCTCAGGAGGTGTATAAGTTCTAATATTGCTTTTACGAACCACATATGAAGCTTTAGCATGATCCTTTATTCTAACAGGGAAAGGTGGTTTCTCAACATAAGAAGTAGGAACAATAGGATCATTATAAGTGACAATTTTTCTTCAACTTTAATAGGTGCAGCTACTTTTACTTCTATGGGAGGTTGATGTTTAAACAACTTCTCCTTCGGGAGATCAACATAAGTAGCAAAGGATTCACAGAAAGAAGATACTATCTCAGAGTCAAGTCCATATTTGAGTACTAAACTTACGGAAAATATCGGTATCCATAAAAGATTTAACACAATCAAACTTAGGAGTTATGCCTGACTCCTTACCTTCGTCGAGATCCCAATCTTCAGAGTTGCGTTTAATTCTATCCGATAAATTCCATTTGAATTCAATAGTCTTCATCATAAAAGAGCCAGCACAAGAAGCATCGAGCATGGTTTGATTATTATGAGAAAGCCGAGCATAAATTTTTTGAAGAATCATTTCTCTTGAGAGCTCATGATTGGGGCATGAATATAACACTGATTTAAGCCTCCCCCAAGCTTGAGCGATGCTTTCTCCTTCGCGAGGCCAAAAATTATATATATAATTGCGATCACGATGAACAAGATGCATAGGATAAAACTTCTGGTGAAATTCCAATTTCAATCGCATATAATCCCAAGATCCAGTATCATCACATAGCCTATACCATGTCAATCCGTCTCCCTCCAAAGATAAAGGGAAAACCTTCTTCTTGATAACATCATCGGGCATACCTGCAAGCTTAAATAATCCACATACTTCATCCACATATATTAGGTGCTCAGTGGGATGTAATGTTCCATCTCACTGCAAAGGATTAGCTAGCAGTTTTTCTAACATACCCGAAGGAACTTCAAAGTAGACATTTTCATTTTCAGTAGGTTCAATAGGTTGAGGAGAAACTCTTTGCTCTTATGGACGGGTTGAAGATACCCCGAACAAGCCCCTCAAAGGATTACTTTCCATAGTAACAAGTGACAGTTAATTTCAGCACACTATATAAATTTTTCCTTACCAAATTCCACCTACCAAAGGCGCTTCACTCCCGACAGCGGCGCCCAGAAAAGAGTCTTGATGACCCACAAGTATAGGGGATCTATCGTAGTACTTTTGATAAGTAAGTGTGTCGAACCCAACGAGGAAGCGGAAGGAAATGATAAGCGGTTTTCAGCAAGGTATTCTCTGCCAAATACTGAAATAAGTGGTAGCAGATAGTTTTGTGATAAGATAATTTGTAACGAGCAACAAGTAATAAAAGTAAATAAAGTGCAGCAAGGTGGCCCAATCCTTTTTGTAGCAAAGGACAAGCCTGGACAAATTCTTATATAAATAAAAGCGCTCCCGAGGACACATGGGAATATCGTCAAGCTAGTTTTCATCATGTTCATATGATTCGCGTTCGGTACTTTGATAATTTGATATGTGGGTGGACGATTGCTTGGGTGCTGTTCTCACTTGAACAAGCATACCACTTATGATTAACCTCTATTGCAAGCATCCGCAACTACAACAAAAGTATTAAGGTAAACCTAACCATAGCATGAAACATATGGATCCAAATCAGCCCCCTTACGAAGCAACGCATAAACTAGGGTTTAAGCTTCTGTCACTCTAGCAACCCATCATCTACTTATTACTTCCCAATGCCTTCCTCTAGGCCCAAATAATGGTGAAGTGCTATGTAGTCGACGTTCACATAACACCACTAGAGGCTAGACAACATACATCTCATCAAAATATCGAGCGAATACCAAATTCACATGACTACTAATAGCAAGACTTCTCCCATGTCCTCGAGGAACAAAGCGTAACTACTCACAAAGCATATTCATGTTCATAATCAGAGGGTATTAATATGCATTAAGGAACTGAACATATGATCTTCCACCAAATAAACCAACTAGCATCAACTACAAGGAGTAATCAACGATTACTAGCAACCTACTAGTACCAATCCGGACATGGAGACAAGAATTGGATACAAGAGATGAACTAGGGTTTTGAGAGGAGATGGTGCTGGTGAAGATGTTGATGGAGATTGCCCTCTCCCAATGAGAGGAGGCGTTGGTGATGGCCGGTCGCGATGATTTCCCCCCTCCGGGAGAGTGTCCCAGCGGAGCAGCTGCAGCCGGAGTCCTAGATTGGTTCCGCCAAGGTTCCGCCTCGTGGAGGCGGAGTTTAAATCGAAAGGTTGCTCATAATTTTTTCCTCGACGAAAGACCTCATATAGCAGAAGATGGCCATCGGAGAGCCAACAGGGGGCCCACGAGGCAGGGGGGCGCACCCAGGGGGTAGGGCGCGCCCCCCACCCTCGTGGCCAGGTGGGTCCCCCTCTGGTGAACTTCTTCCGCTCTATATTTTTTATATTTTCCAAGAATGACTTTCGTGGAGTTTCAGGACTTTTGGAGTTGTGCAGAATAGGTCTCTAATATTTGCTCCTTTTCCAGCCCAGAATTCCAGCTGCCGGCATTCTCCCTCCTTATGTAAACCTTGTAAAATAAGAGAATAGGCATAAGTATTGTGACATAACGTGTAATAACAGCCCATAATGCAATAAATATCGATATAAAAGCATGATGCAAAATGGACGTATCAACTTCTATCATTTGGACACCCAGCCCAATCCGCATCAGAGAATGCACTTATTCCAGTAGATGGAGATCTACATAACTTGAGACCTATTCCAGTACTTCCTTGAATATACCTCAGTATTCTTTTGATAGTTGTTCAATGTAAGGAAGTAGGAGCATGCAAAAATTGATAGACCTTATTTACTGCAAATGATATATCAGGTGTAGTCAAAGTTAAATACTGAAGTGCACCAACTATGTACATGCTTAGTCCCCTCTTGGCGCTCAACACCTTCCCTTCATGCAATGAAAACTTATGAGTGGTAGACATGGGTGTATTGGAAGGCTTACAATCCTTCATGCCTACCCGTTTAATTATGTCTCACAGCATACTTGTCTTGAGTTAACATAATACCATCATGCATTTTTTTTAACTTCAATGCCTAGGAAATAATGTACCTCTCCCAAGTCTTTAAGTGCAAACTCACTTCTCAAATTCTTTAGAAGAGCCGAGGTATTTTGAGGTTCACCAGTGGAAGCAAAGTTTGCAAACTTGAAGTTTTTCTCATACCTGACTGTCCCATCTTTAATCTTTGATGGTTTCAAAATACCTTTTTGTGCACGTGTAGTCATTCGTAACTGTGCATGATCATGTACCAAATACTCAGCCACAGAAGATCCGAGCCCATCACCTCGTACTAGATCCGACCGAAAGCGGTAGGCGAATCTCCCTCGACCGCCGTGCTCTGGCCAGGCTTGGATCCCGTCTTGAAGTGCCTTTGTCTTGGCGCACTTCACAGGCTCACAGTTACATGCGCATGGGCCGGTGGCGCACCATCCGCCCCATGTGTGACGACGAAGGCGTGCTAAGCGTGCAGAGTCCACCCGATGCGGGAACACAGCGCGTAAGCGCGCGCCCGAGCCGGAGGCGAGGCGGAGTCGGGTCCGCCCGACCAATCACCACCGGTCCCACCCGACCGGGGACGAGGCGCCGAGGAGATCTTTCTAGGAATCCATGGTAGCGTCGGTTAGCCTCCTACCACGAATCTCGCGGGATCGGCGCCCGCAGTGCAGGTGAATCTGCTTCGATGTTCGCCCGGGCATTTCTGTTGCTCCCTCTTGCTGCATAAGATTATGATGATTTGGAGTGCTGTTTTTTTCACTGTTGTCTCTGTTAGGGTTAGGATTATTAAACAAATGATCATTAGCAATATGTTCACCCCCTTGATCTGTAGGATTTAATGAATCTGGTGAAAGCAAAAGGATCTCAGCACGAAGACGAGTACCGGCATTAGGATGGAGTGTAGAGAAAGGAAACACGTTTTCATCAAACACAACATCCCTTGAAATATAAACATGCCCAGTGGAAATATCAAGACATTTAAAGCCTTTGTGAAGGTTGCTATACCCGAGGAAAGCACACTGCTTGGAGCGAAATTGAAGCTTGTGATTGTTGTAAGGTGCGTGGTTGGGCGGTGAGCACACCCAAAATTCTCAAGATAGAATAGTTGGGTTTTTCATGGAATAGTCGTTCAAGAGGTGTTTCAAAGTTAGTCACTTTGCTAGGCATCCGATTTATCAAGTAGGTTGCGGCAATGAAAGCTTCATCCCAAAACTTCAGTGGCATAGAAGCTTGAGCAAGAAGAGACAAACCTACTTCAACGATATGACGATGTTTCCTCTCAGCTGAACCATTCTGTTGGTGCGCATGAGGGCAGGAGACATGGTGAGATATACCTATTTTGGCAAAGAAGGAGTTGAGTTTAACATACTCCCTCCCGATCTGTTTGGAGAGCAAGGATTTTGCGATCAAATTGTTGCTCTACAAGTTTACGAAAATCATGAAACTTTTGAAACACCTCGGACTTGTGTTTGATAAGATAGATCCATGTAAATTCTTGAAATCATCTATGAAACTCACATAATATTGTTTTCTTCCTCTTTTGTTTCCTGACAATGGGACCCCAAACATCGAGAACACAAGCTCTAAAGGAAATTTTGATTCACTTATTGACTTTGGATAAGGAAGTTGGTCACTTTTGCCTTTTTGGCATCGTCACATCTGAACTCTTTATTGAAATAAGCGGCACCACGGCAAATTATTTTGACTAATGACTTTGCTAACAATAACATAAGAAGGATGCCCTAGATGTCGGTGCCACCTATCCGGAGATAGCTCGGTAGCACTTAGCACTTGCTTCTTGACGTTGGTGCTCGTGTGCCTAATCGGGTAGAGACCTCTCCTACCCTTGCCTTGAAGTAGTACCTTCCTTGTTCCCCGATCCTTAACAGAAAAAGAATAAGGGTGAATTTCAACAAAGGAGTTTTTGTCAATGGCAAGACGACTAGCAGAGATGAGACTTTTGTTGGCTTCAGGTACATGAAGAATATTGTTCAAGTAGAGATCACGATCTAGGGTCACTACTAAAAAAAGACACATCCATGACATTTTGGGCCGAACAATTTTTTTTTCTGTCATACATATGACACTTCTATGATGATAATTGTGAAAAACCCGGTATCATCATAGATGTGGTGGGCTCCTACTTCTATGACAAAAATCATGACATAAAATGGGCTTTTCGTCACAGGCGGGCGGAGGCGCAGCTGCATGACATTCTTTGGGCCGTCCATGACAGAAAATACCGTGGTAGAAGCGAGGGGAGGAAAATTTTGGGGAGTTGCATTACGGTGGGAGGTCGGGGCGGCGATGCAGCGTTCTCTCATACACGTCTGCAGCGTGTGTGCGAGCATTGGCTCTAATCGAACCCGAAGCGAGGCGTTGGGCTCTAACTGAACCCGAGCCATTGCTGCTGCGAACTCTGGCGTTCTTGAACCCGGCGATCGATCGATGGCTGTTAATCGAACCCGATGGGCGATTCCTTTGTTGCTGCTGCTAAGCTGAAGCCGATCGATTGGATGAGCGATGGCGTTGCGGGGAGGGGGGGTTTGGATGAATAGTGGCGGTGGCGTTGCCTCTGGATGAAACAGGACCCGTGGTGTGGAGGGCTGGATGAGCGATGAAGCGGTGGAGGGGTGGCCGTGGAGGGTGGTTGAATAGGACCCGTGGTGTGGAGGGCTGGATGAGCAGTGAAGCGGTGGAGGGGTGTCCGTGGAGGGTGGTTGAGCGATGGCCGGTGGAGTAGTCTTGCGGTGGAGGCTGGATGAGCGAGGAGCCCGTGGAGGCTCGAGGAGGTCGGCGGTAGCCCGTGGAGGCTGGAGGAGGTCGGCGGTGGAGATGAACAGTATCCCGTGGAGTCCGGTTTGCGATGCGCCACACCCGCCCGATGAACATGACCCCGTTTTGACCGTGGGAGGTCCGTTTCCTCCGTTTTGCGATGCGCCACACCCGTCGATCAACGGGACCCCGTTTACGACCGTAGGAGGTCCATTTCCTCCGTTTTGCGGTACGCCACACCCCTCCCGATCAACAGGACCCCCATTTCGACCGTAGGAGGTCTGTTTCCTCCGTTTTGCGGTACGCCACACCCGTCCCGATCAACAGGACCCCGTTCCGAATGTAGGAGGTAAGTTTCCTCCGTTCTGCGGTACGCTAGGCCTCGTTTCCATCGCCTGTTCCGTCCAAGCCCTCCCGATGAACACGACCACGCATTCCGTTCCGACCAAGCCGGTTGGCTCCCACGCGTTTCATTGCCTCCCGATGAACACGAAGCATTCCATTGCCTCCCCATGAACCACGCCGCATTCTGTTGCCTCCCCATGAACACGACGATGACGCTGTTTCTCCGTTCCGACCCAGCCATGTACACGAGCCCTGGCCGTACGTATGCGCGAGTAGGCGTTCGAGACCCCACCCGTATGTACACATACGTGGCCGTATTTTCTTTCTTGCACCCTGGCCGTTGTACGTACGTGTACATGCTACGTGCGTGCCTCTACTATGACACGTGCGCGCCTCTACATCCACCAGTATATATGTACGTACACGTTCGCGACCAGAATGACAACGCTACGTACGCTTCGACCAGGTGGGTCCCGGTATCGAGCACTTCCTTGCCTGCGAAGATGTAGTTGGTGGGGTCCCAGCGGTCAGAGGTGAATCATTTTTTGCCGGACGCACTTCCTTGCATGCGAAGATGTAGCTGGTGGGTCCCTAGCGATCGGGGCGAATCGTTTCTTTTTGCCGGACGCACTTCCTTACGTGCGAAGATGTAGCTGGTGGGTCCCAGCAGTCAGCGGGAAATGTTTTTTTCGCGAAATACGGTTGCCTGTCAGGTGGGTCCCTGCTGTCAGGTGGAGGAATAAATATTTTGCGCGTAATAAGGCGGCCCTTCCTTGCTGCGGCCGTGCACCCAGCTGTCGCCCTCTCCACGTACAATACTCTTCCGATGGAAGTCGTTCCATGACCACATTGACCACGCCACGCGGAGAGCACCAAGGCGGTGGACGACGACGAGGCCTAGGAAGGGGGCGACACGGAGGCGAGGAAGACTCGGCAGTTGTTTCCCACGCAGGGGAGAATCTGTTGTCTGAGGGTTTCTTGGTTCGTCTGCCGTCGCCGGAGGATAACAGCAGTGTCGGTGAGTAGAGGGATGGCTAGGCCAGCGATGGGAATCTGGTGGGCGGTGAGGCCTGTGGCAGCACAACCGGCCTTGAGGAGGAGGGAGCGAGCAGTCCCGCGGTGCTTGTTTGGCGGGTTTGGAGTAGGAAGAAGCAGAGATTGAAGTAGCACGGCGGCTGTTGGATGGACATCCAACCGTCCTTTGCTTGTGCGTCGACCTTTTTTTAAGGAAAGCCTGAAATCTGTGGAAAACAACATACAACCCATCTGCCATTATTTCTAATAATTTACAGCCCATTTGCTAATTCTTAAGGTTTTTTTTTGAGGCCATATTCTTTTTATTAGCATTACAGCCCATATTGTGGCCACGGTTAAAAAATTATACGAAATTTTGCATATTTCGGTGTGGTCCGAACTGTTTTTAATCCCGAAATTTCGACTCACATTCAAACTGATTTTAAAAATAAATGTATATCAATATAAAATCCAACAAATTCTCCACACATAAAAATTAATGTAATTTAAAATCTTGAAATGAAAAAAAATATTTGAAACTAATTGTCGGTTTGATGTGTTTTAAAAATGTACAGCTCATTTCTCATTACTGATGGGCCATTTTCTCGGCCAGCCGAATGAAAGCTCTCCTCGTCTTGAAAGATTTGCAGCCCAACAGGCCTGACAAAAGCGACTTGGCAAATCACAAAAAAACTAGGCTGTGGCCGTGGACCCAGCTGTCAGCCTCTCCACGTATAGTACTCTTCCGATGGAAGTCGTTCCTTGACCACGTTGACCACGCCCTTGGAGAAAACCGCAGCAGCGGTGGGCGATGTGAGGCCTGGAAGGGGCGACAGTCGAGGAAGAAGGCGGCAGTGGAAGCCAGCGAGAGGAGTCTGAGGTTCAACTTGGTTGGCTGTGGTGTGAGGCTGCCGTCGCCGCGAGGCCTGGCCAGCGGTGGGAATATTAGAGGCGGTGAGGCCTCCATGGCGGCACAACCCGACCCACGGAGGCAGGAGCATGCGGCACGACCGGCGCTGCTTTGGGCGGCTGGAGCAAGAAGACTAGAGGTTGAAGAAGCACTACGGCCGTTGGATGGACATCGTACGGTCACTGGAGCTAGAATCGTTCATATTGACTAAGTTGAGAAAGCCCTTCGTCCCCATCAACTTAGTAGGCCCCTAAGACAGCCTCCCACCAAGGTGGGTCCCAGCTAGCAGGGGAGTATTCATTTTTTTGTGCGTAATAAGGAGGCACTTTCGATGTGTCCGAGCTGACAGCGGGGGGATCGTTTTTTTGCGAAATATGGTGGCCCGTCCGGTGGGTCCCAGCAGTCAGGGGAAGACGATTTTTTTCGCAAAATACTGTTGGCCCGTCCAGTGGGTCCCATTTGTCGGTGGAGGAATAATTATTTTCAGCGTAATAAGGAGGCACTTCCTTGCGGCTGTCGTGGACCCAGGTCGGCCTCTCCCGCGTCTGATTACTCTTCCGATGGAAGTCGGTCGTTGACCACATTGACCACGCCGCGCCGAGAGCACCACGGCGGTGGACGACAGCGAGGCCTAGGAAGGGAACGACGGCGAGCAGACCCGCAGGAGGAAGGAAGCGGCACGACCGACCTTTGCTTTGGGCGGCTGGAGCAAGAAGACCAGAGGTTGAAGAAGCACTATGGCCGTTGGATGGACATCATACGGTCCCTGGAGTATTGACTAAGTTGACAAAGCCCTCCGTCCCCGTCAACTTAGTAGGTCCACAAGTCAGCCCAACAATATGATGGGTCCCAGCTAGCAGGGCGGTTTTCATTTTTTTGGGCGTAATAAGGAGGCACTTCCTTGCATGCGAAGATATAGCTGGTGGGTCCTAGCTGTCAGGTGTAGGAATCATTGTTTTGCGCGTAATAAGGAGGCATTTCCTTGTGTGCGGCCGTGGACCCAGCTGTCAGCCTCTCCACGTACAGTCCACTTCCTATGTATGTCATTCATTGACCACGTTGACCAGGCAGCGCCGAGAGCACCGAAGCGGTGGACGACGGCGAGGCCTAGGAAGAGTACGACACAGAGCCAGGGAATACTCAGCAGTTGTTTCCCACACGGAGGAGAACGAGGGTTTACTGGTTCATCTGCCGTCACCGGAGAATAACAGCATGTGTGGGTGAGTAGAGGGATGGCTAGGCCAGCGATGGGAATGCGGTGGGGCCGTGAGGCCCTCTTGACAACATAAGCGACAGCGGGAGGAGGAGCGAGCAGTCCCGTCGGCGCTTGTTTGAGCGGCTGGAGCATGAAGAGCAGAGATTGAAGAAGCACGACAGCCGTTGGATGGACATCCAACAGTCACTGCTCTCGTGTGTTGACTAAGTTGACAGGGCGTTGCGTGTGCGTCAACCTTTTTTTTATGAAAGCATACGCGTCAACCTGTAGTAGGCGCACAAGTCAGCCTCAAATCTGTGGAAAACAGCATACAACCCATCTGCCATTATTTCTAATAATGTACAGCCCATTTGCTAATTCTTAAGGTTTTTTTAGCCCATCTTGTTTTTGTTAGCATTGCAACCCATATTGTGGCCACGGTTAAAAAGTATACGAAATTTTGCATATTTCAGTGCGGTCAACTATTTTTAATCCAGAAATATCGATTCACATACAAACTATTTTGAAAAATAATTTATATAAATATAAAATCCAAATAATTGTCCACGCATAAAAATCAATGGAATTTAAGATCTTATAATGAAAAAAAATTGAAACTAATTCCCGGTTTGATGTGTTTTAAAAAAGTACAGGCCATTTCTGGGCAAACTGAATGAAACTCTCATTGTCTTGAAAGATTTGCAGCCCAGCAGGGCCGATAAAGCAAGTAGGCCTTGTTTGGGTATTTCTTAAAAAAAATAGAACTGGGCTAGCCATTTTCAGCAAGAAAAAACACAACTGGGCTCATGATGTGGTAAACATAAATAAAACCCTGGCTAGACGGGCCACAGCCCCTGCACAGCCCCATTGTTACCCTTATCCGTCGCTAAAACTAGTATAAATAACAACTTCTTGTTCCTCAAAAAACTACTTGTGACTTGCTGGGTCACTGGTGTGAGCCGCTCGTAGTGTAATTCTCTCGTTTATTGACTCTGTTGACAATGGCGTGAGCCCCAGATGTCCAACCATTAGGAGGAACCATAATTTTGGGCTTGTACTGTAGAGGCAATTGCTTGCGTACTGCCATGACGCTGGTGGGTCCGTACTGTCATCCTCTCCACGTCTGATCATCTCCTTGTTCATCTCGGTTGTTGGCAGCGTTGACAACGCAAGAAGGCGGCGCTTTTCACGCGCACGGCGAAGCGAACCAAGGCCGCATAGGCGGAGGATAGCGTCGAGGCCTCGGACGGAACGAAAAGGAACCGTTGAAGATCGTCGGTCCGATCGCGGCGGAGAATCTGAGGTTGACTGGATTCGGGCATGGAGTGCGTGTTGGGGCTGGCGTCGCCGGAGAATAACAGGGCGTGTGGGGAATAGAGGGAGGACTAGCCAGCGTTGGAGAATGCGTCACGGTAGGGCGGCGAGGCACGGCCAGACATGGGAGGCGGGAGCAGGCGGAGCCGACGGGTTGGTTTGGTTTGGGCGGCTGGAGGAAGAAGAAGACAAGAGATAGAAGATACACGACAGATGTTGGATGTCAATCCAACGGCTGGTAGGCAGAATCGTTTGTTGACTAGCTAGTAAGTCGACACGATCTTGGATAGGCTATTTCCTCGCGGGTCCCAAATGTCAGAATCCAAATCTGTCACGGTCATGCAGCCTTTCCTATGAAAATTTATAGCCCATTTGATGTGCTAGTTCGAAATAAGTTTGTGGGTGCTTTGGTGGGGGCTAATCACTTGGCTTTTTAATGCACGATGAGCTCAAGCAGCGGCGTGAGTGGCGTTATTTCCCTTGGTTGTGATTTGTTACAATATTTCACTCTAAATTAGAGCGAATGGCAAGCCATTTGCCTTGTTTCAAAGAAAATATGACAGTCACAGCCGAGTTGAAAAGGGCAGGAACATCTAACTCCAGCTTACAAACTGTACAAAAGCACGAGGGTTGATTGTTCATCAGGTTTACAAAAAAACCCAGATTGAAAAGGGCAACAACATCTAACTCCAGCACTATTTTCGGCAGTCACAGTCAAATGGATCGGTCAGGTCCATAGAATGAACATCCTGGGTCGTAAAATTTACTGGATTATGACCACAATATGTTGTAAATAGAAGCCCGGCACGTTCAGAAGCTCTTTTGCCCACCTGAAACTCCTTTTTTAGCTCTTCGACATACCCATCCGTCAAAACCATGCTGCTGATAAACTTAAGCACGATGGACAATAGTAACCTCGCATTCAGCGGGAAGAATGTGACAAATCTTGTGTTTGCACGGTTGGCTACATATCGTTCTAAGCGTTATTGTCTTCAATCGAATCTCATGAGAAGTGAGAAAATCCCGATTGGTTATAACTTTCTTACCCGTCCTATTGCCTAAGTAGACATGAAGATTGAAACAAGTTAAGGTGCAAAAGAAGAGTGTCGAAGAGCAACAGCTAAGCAGTTAATTCTAGTACACTATATGCGGGCTTCCAATGTGCGTGAAATTATCACCTTTATATACAACTACTCCAGACATGGAAAGCATTGCAGCAAGCCAATGATCTTGTCCAGATCAAAACTATGCATCTGGATATATAAGATCTTGACAGAATCCAGCACCATTGATAGGCCATCCATGGAGAAACTCTTCATTGAGCATAGAATATAATATTAGTACAAAATGTGTACTCCAAGATGATATATAAATTATGCACAAAAATTTAAAATGCAGCTTATGGTTACAAGTGTAGATGATAATATAAAGTACCTGAAGAACTGTGGAGCCAAACACCATATTGAAATGAGCACAGAGATCATGTATTACACCCAAGGTCTCCAGTTTAAGGCGCGGAGAGGACAGTTATTTGCAAAGGTGAATAACTAGAATCAAGGATCAACCTTTGAAGTGAAGGGGCATCTTGGATGATGAGCTGCCTTCCATCAAAAGAAATTCCAATTCTTACAAGGTTAAGCGACTTTATTTGGAGACAACCGATTCTAACTGTGAAAACAAGCACCAAGCACTCCGGCCAGGGCAAGCTGGAGTGGATGATGCTGTGCAATGAAGGCCTCCGATATCTGAACCCGCACAAGTGAAAGTTTCTTGAGAAATGGGAGTCGAAGATTTCGTACCAGATTATGCGGTAGGTAGCCTTGGCGCAAAAGTGGCGGTGTGGAGAGAGGAGGAAAACCCATGAGATGGACATCGGTGCTTTGAGGCACAAGTTCATGGCGTTTGGTATGTGGTATGTGATTTCGGGGAATAGTAGAACTCATGCAGCTGTAGTTACGTGAATTGAGGATTTCAGCCCAGGCGTCCTTTGTGCGGGGCATGGTATGCTTGCTCGGGTAGCATGACGGGATGCTGAGGCTTTGAACGGAGCCCTGGTGGGAGGAGATGATGGCTCTGGGGATTTCAAAATCATTGAAGAGAGATAGTTGGACGATCGAGATTAAGAGACACGGCCCAGCGCCATAGAGGGCGCCACCGTATTGAGAGGACTTGGGTGCAGCAGCAATCCTTGGTGGGGAGAAGCGAGATGATCTACCCAAGGATGGGCGTCCGGAGATCGCTGATCACGGTCCACTCGAGATTCTCACGGGTTCACAGGATCCGGTGGGGGCGGGGTCGCCGCTTCTCCCCGCGCTGCCGGGTGCGGGATCTACAACAGGCGTCGCAGCTGGCGGGAGCCTCATCTTCTTGGCGCTGGGGTCAGCCGACTCCATTTTCCTCGAGGGCGTCGCGTCGCGTTCACGGATTTGAGCAGAGTAACGAATGACGAGCCTAGTTTTAGTGCGAGCGAAGAAGAAGGGGAGCTGGGGGTTTTCTATAGGAGTGAGGAAGAAGGGGAGCTGGGATTTTTTGTAGGAGTGAGGTGAGGAATTTTGGGGTACGAGTGGATCGAGCAGACGTGAGGTGGGTGGGAGCGAGGAGGAAGAAGAGCGCCCATGATTTTTTGGGGGGAGGGGGGGCGTGTGTTGGGTGTGGGTAGCGCCTAGAGAAACAATTACTACTAGTACAGTGGAGACACTCTACAGCTACCCAGAAAAACAATTACTACTAGTATAGTCGAGACACTCTACCGCTTCTGGCTCCTCCTAGGTCATTTAAACGTCTCCCTCTATTGAATGACGTTATACTTTTGTTCACCGACATGCGGGCCATGCAGCCCAGCAGGCCCAAATGCCATCCACCAAATTAGAAAGGCAGTATGCACGGCGGAGAAGTCACCCCGGTCGTGGCCTTGGCGATGTGAGCTGTCGTATCACAGAACCCCACCTCCCATAGTCTAAGTTTGGCCGGACAAAGCAACCATCATTTCACTCTTGCGAATCCCCTTCTCCCTCACCGTCTTCAAGAAAGGCAACACCGCATCTTCCGGTGTTCTTCTCTCCCAGCGAAAGGAAGGTAAGCGGATCCGTGATGTTGGTATATTTTAGATTCGAGAGAAAAAAAGAACTTTTGCAAAGCAGTAACCGATCCTCACTCTCTTTTTTGTTTCATTGTCATTGCGATTGTGTTTTCCTTTCAGTGGTGTCCTAGTATTCGTCAGTTTCTTGATGGACCAAGGAGAACTAGGCAAAGATCTGCCGATATTGGAGCAGACGGGAGGCTGATCCCCACGAGACGAAGAGCTCCAAGAAGATGGAGGCAACCACCGAGGCGACCCCAGATCGCTCCACGGCCACTCTCTTGAGATGGTCAACGCCCCGTTTGAGGTTACAGCCCCCGTGGCACCGCAGGAGCAGTTTTCCCCCTTCGAGGATGTGTCCCCCCCCCCCCACGGTAAGCTGCCCAAGGTGATTTCCTTCTTTGCCGATCTCGATTTTGGTTTTTCATCTAAGTATGTGGTGATTTTTTTTATAAAAGGAAGTATGTTGTGATTAATAATGCAAAATTTTATTAGCTTGATGCCATGCTATATGTAGTGGTTTAAATAACTTGTGTTTCTTATCTTTGAAAAGTAATTTAGAATTTGTTTCTGTTTCAATTAGAGCCCTGATGCATACAAGGATTGTGTGGTTGTACATGTCACTCGCTATGAGGTGGACGACCTGAATATACGCACTGGGAAAACAGAGTTCTTAGGCTGTTGGATCCTGGAAGCCATTTGCGGTTATACCGGTGAAGAGGTGTATTCCAGCCTCCTTTGTTGTCGAGCGTGTTGTCCGAGGTGTCTTTGAAGCACAAGAAGTTCAAGGCTACTCCTTTGTTTGTGAGGCATACTGTTCTTGTCAAGCTTACGCAGGAAGATGACGTGGCATGCCTCCACAAACAAGTTTATCGATGGCAAGGCCACATGGTTGTCTTCATGAAGGTTCACGAGTTGAGCTGCTACAGGACGTCCTCAATGATGTTCATGGCAAGGTCCGTCTTGTGTCCAGCCCAAATTAGATCGAGGCATGAAATAGTTGCCCCAGCTAGTGTTTAATAGTATTTTGGATTGTGTCTAATTATCCGAACCTTGCCTGTTATCGACCCCTCTGGGGCTAGTACTCTGTTTGAATCCGTCTATGAGAACTGTTGCTACTTTTGTGTGCCCGTGAATCATATAAGCAACTATATATCTTGTTACAGTGGTTCATGCAGTTAATTGAGGCCACAATGTAGTAAATTCCAAACGTTCAACGCTAGTCCAGCGCTCATGTGGAACACTCATATTAAACTCATCTTCATAAAAATCTTGAAAAGCATAAGTTAAGCAGTTTTATACATCTCAATGATTCATAGAACATAACAAACATATACTAGTTCACAGCAAAAGACAAAGTTGTGAGAAGGTTTACAAATTAGGAAAAAACAAGCATGGCTTCTCTGAGCAAAGGGCCTCCCGGCAGGCTTAAATTTCCTGGAGTTCCCTCTGGTTTTTTCTTGTTGCCACCATCCAGGGTTAGGTTCTCTCATTCCAGAATAACCAATTATAATTGTGGTCTCAGTTGGAATGCTTAACTGAACCATGCAGTGTACTGACCAGGTGAAATTCTTGTGCATTCCACTAAATTTAAGCACCGCTATTTGCATAAATAAGCAGACCACAATGCCTCCTGTCCGGCGCTTTTGTCGAAAAAACCACCGTGCAGCCGTGCCAGCTAGTCCTCGGTCCATGGATGAACTGGTAGAAAGTGCATTCCGGACTAGGATGTAGTTGTTTTCGCTCGTCCCTGCACTGCAATCAGAAAGTAAAATGTACGAATCAGCTTCGTTTAGATTGTGTTGGTCATTCTACATTAGTTACTACCAATGTAGGGATACCTTGAAGACGGGAGGTTGAGCAGCGACAACGAGTGATAGCCATCTCATTTTGCACAGTTGTACTAAAACTGAGGTGTGTGCTTTTGATTGCGCGGATAGAAACGATACGGAGACAGACATCCCGAAACGATATGGAGACAGACATCCCTGTTTGCACAAATACGAAATACGGTTATTTAAACAGTGACAGATATTACTACTTTCCCCCGTTTCCTCTTAGAACCAAGTCCTAGATTCATGCTACAACTTTCCCACTTTCTTCCCTGTTTGAACCAACACTTTGAGTTGACTGTATGAACTAGCTTTACTTCTAATAATAGTAGAAGTCTAGGTGGCTTTGGAACAACGGACGGAAGTAGAAAAGGATCCACACGAAGGGGGAAGAGCTGGGGCAGTAGAGCAAGGCAGGTTTCGAAGGAATATATACCTGAGGGTCGTCGGCATGTGGCAAAGACGGCGTCGGGAGGCCGCATCTTGGCCACAATACTGCAGGGAGGAAGAAGGGGTCGGAGGCCCTCCCGAGCAGGCGCTCTCTCGGAGAGAAGCAGCACCTGACTGCCGATCGGGGCAGTGCAGGCAACCGTTGGTGTCCTCCTAAATCGCCAAAAACAGCATGAAGGATGCACCTACACCCCCTGCCCGGTCGAGGTTGTCCGGCGGATTTGTGACCAGCCGTGAGCTGAGAGAGAGAGTGTGGCCACCTATGTCTTGCATAGATATGGAGAGCATGAGAGAGTGAGCAGAGTGGAACCCTAGTAAAGCAAGCGCTAAGGCTCCTGCTTTTATATATAGTGGAGTGATTTTGTTGTACCGGCTTCAAAAAATGCGCTCCTCGTGTACCAGCAGTGGGTGTGAGAGAACTAGTGCGTGCGTGCACTGCTTCTCTTCGTGAGAGTACAATATATACAATGCCCAAAGAGCGTTACGCATAAGAGTAATAATATAAGTGTGTGACGTGTGAGCTAACATAAAATGTGCGCGCCGTCTTTTGTTTTTTAGAAGTTCTGAGGGTAGGGTGTAAAGAGCACATATGTGCGTGACGTCTACCTGCAGATAGACGATGGGTGCCATGTGCGAGTCTGCGAGAGGACTCGGGAGAGTTGTGACTCGTGAGGATGCGTGTGCGTGAGAGAGAGGGGGGCACATATCAATGCAATGCATGTGTTCGTAAATCATTATCCGACAAACATTCACCACAAGCCTTTTCCTGACGAACACCGTAAGAACCGTTAGATCGGCATCCGGCAGTGTCAGTTTTGCCATGTCATTTAACAGAACAGCCACTCCTCCTAAACACAAATCTTCCACGTGAGTGTTAGCAACTGCCATATGCTCCCTCCGTTCCGAAATACAGTGCATATAGCTTTATTGAAAATTAGAACCTCGCAAACTTTTACCGAGTTTTCGTGTACCAAATTCCACATGTAGAATACCCTGTATATATCATTTCATTCATCTTCGAGAGGTAACTATAAAGATGGGTGAGGAGTCTACAAAGAAAGACCATCGTATCACGCACACTAATTTCAACCATCCTTTAGTGTTGAGGAATATCATAGGAACTCTATATGATATGATTTTTATAGGATTTTTTTCCTTTAGAGCCAATTGGCTCATAGGAATAGATTCATATACTCTACATTTCAAAGGAAATAAACATGATGTCATTTCTATAGCTTTAGAGCCACTCGGTTCATATAAATGGATTCCTATACTCCCTTAATTTCAAAGGAAAATAAACATTAGTGTATATTCACCAAATTACATCTCTTTACTAATCCCTCCTCATAGGACTTGAGATACATGTCATCTCTAGATTCAATAGAAAAGTTCCTATGATGTGAACCAAATGACATCTCTTTTCCAATCCCTACTCATAGGAATTGAGATCCTCCATGTCATCTCTTTCCCTACAACTTCCATGTATACATCTTCTATTCCTAAATAGATAGTACAACCCACTAGTAGCTTTTTTCCAAAACATGCAACTATGGCACAAGAATTATATAGTGTGCCAATAACTTTGAAAGATGGTCACTGGATGAAGCTAACCCGACAGTGTAGAGATGGGCAAATCCGAGCACTACTGGCCGTTGGATATCATCAACATTCCACGAGATCTGCCACATGTACAATTTAGAAGACTCCATGGTTGAACTTAAGCATAATGCACAAACCTCAAAACACAAGCACTTCTCCTTTGTTCTAGAATCTTCTGTATCATAATTGATTATTTTTTCTAAATGAATTTCCATTATTTGTTTTTTTACTTTATGTTTCTGAATCTTAACATTTTATAAAACTAATTGATTTTGAATGAGATGAACTATAAGAACTAAACGAACATCTACATCATGCATATATGACTCAAAGCTTTACATGCTATAGTGTGTATTTATTCATAATTTGGTTTCGAAATCTCATCCGTTTAATACATGTTTACCTTACTAGTTTTGAGTAGATTAGCAAATTTCACGAGGCCCCGGGTATAACAAAATGCAGTGACAATACATCATTGCCTTTCGGTCGAACCTCGTCCACAATTTTTTTGTCGTGCTATATCTCCACCGGTCCCGAACCCAAAATGTTGGCTCGTTCCCGTAAAACCAAGCGGCCCACACATATTTAAAGGCGTCGACTCGAACCCGTTTACTCTGACGTGGCCCCTTGCCGTAGTACTCCTACTAAACCCTACCGCCGCACTCATCGTCCTTGTTTGGATACTCTAACACAGTTAGAGTTAGAGTTATTTTCTAACCCACTCTAACCCAAATAAGCACCTCTCCACCGGGATAGTTGGGTTAGATGGAACTAACCCACTCTAACCCTCCCTGTTTGGATACTTTTGGGTTATTTGAGCCCCCAACTAATCCAAACTAGCTTTAACCCCATGATCCAAACAGGGCCATCATCGGTTTTCTTCAAGAGGACAAGGGAGAAGCCAATTTTTAGTGGAGGCGCTTTCAAAAAAAAAGGATCTGTAGTGGAGACCCCTACCCTAGGGTGCCCTAGGTAGCTGCCGCACACATCATTGTTGTCCCTTTTCTTTATGCTCTTGCGCGCTAGAGTGAAATGATGGTTGCCTCGTCCGTCCAGCTTAATGCGGGAAAGGTGGGGCTTTGTGATTTGACCCCTCATCACTCATTTTCTACTACTGTGGCACTACGACTGGGGTGCCTCCAATTCCAACCGCGGCTCCGAACTGTGATTTGGTGCATCACACATGGAACAACACGGTGGATGAGCCACATGTCTGCCAAAGGGGTCCTGTTAAGTGTGTCGCCATTTCGTGTGCGGACTGACCCTGGTTGAGTTGCTACGCCAACACGACAGGAGCAGCCTACCACTTGGTTTTGCTCCTTGGTGAATCCCGACTATATTGATCTAAAAAGATACATGCTGAACTACCCTCGCCGTCTCGTTTTTTTATTTGTGGGCGTCTCGGTTTATAGGGCCTCCACGTAGTTCTAGGTCATCCATTTGACTAACTAAATATGAGTTACTATGTCACAAAAATTATATCATTGGATTCTTATTGGTTGATATGTGAAGAAACAAGAAACGAGGTAGAAGTTAATGCACCGCACCTTAGTGTTTTGGGATTATTTGGTTTTCGTAAGATGACTTACTCACCTAGACGGAGGGAGTGGTTGTATTTAAAAGTCGAGGGCCGGGCTTTTCCTGCGCGGTAGGCGGGGCAGTTCCGCCTAGTCGGTTCGACAGAGATGCGAGAAGACGAGGGATTAGGCTGCTGCAAGCGTGGGGCTGTGTGATTTGACAATGATTCTTGCTGGACAGGTGGGGCCCCGTGATTTGACTTGCCATTATCATTTTAAGCTGCGGCCTTCTGACCGGCATGAGTCTCCCGATTCCTGACCACCTCCATACAGGTGCCTCTCCCAATGCTCCACCATGTAGTAGTAGAGGCTGGCTCTTGCATGAGAGCCCACTTCTCCACTTTTTCCTTGCCTCTCTTTCCTCCACATATACAAAAATGACATGTAAACCGCACTATTGTACTTACTTGCTCCTACAGGTGCTTAAGCTTGCCACATAGGCATAAAGTCTGATGTGGCAAGTTAATCAAGAAGAGAGAGACTAGTTTGGTGACCCAAGGAAGAAACGGTGCTAAGCGCGTGTACCTAGGTGAAAAGACAATTTTGAGTCTATAGCTAATTAAATGAAGCAAACTTAGCAACACCATTTCATTGGAAGAGGTCACTCCTTGGCAAATGCAATAAATACTAGTACTCCCTGTGTCCCATTATATAAAAATGTTTTTGACACTACACTAGTGTCAAAAACGTTCTTATATTATGGGACGGAGGAAATCTGAAAAAGATAGAGAGGAGTAAAAAAATACACTTATAGCCAACCTTATAGCCAACCTTGTTGTAGTATGAGTGACTAAGTGATGACTATGTATGACATGCCAACATCGGATAGCCCTAACGCACCGTGTTAAATCTCCAAAGAGGCGTGACAGCGCGACGCTGACGGTCGTGGTAGGCGCGACCATGATACGAACTCTTTGGCAGCCCTTGGATATGAGATCAAACGGTCGCATGCTAAGTTGCTGAAAATTTACAGAATAACCCTCCAGGATAGGATATTCACCCATAGGTCTAGAATCACGCCATGCATCCGTTCAATCTCAGATCCAAGGGCTCTCGGAAGCCCGTATCATGGGAGAATGGAAAGCCACTATCCTGCCGTTCGCACGCTGGCAGTTCGCTCCTACTCGTCCCCGCACGTCCTTTAATACTATGGCGCTTCGCTCCTAGTCCTCCCGTCAATTCACATTACGGCAGTTCCACTAATCCTAACCCTCCTCCCAAATCCATGGCGTCCCAAATCTCCCCGATCGGCGGTGAGTACAAGGTTAGAACCATCACCGGTGATGAGTTCGACGTCATCTACACCCGTACTTCATGACGGTGAAAGGATGCCTTTCTCGCTTGACGCATGTTCGAAAACTCACATGATGAGTGGGTCGCTGGGCTAGATGTTGAGTACACCACGATGCGTGGGACGAGAGAAGGATCTAAAGGACGAAGAGAGGAAGAAGCCCGCCGTGATCCAGGTTTGCGTACATAACGTTTGCTTGGTCTACCACATATGCCATGCCGACGTTGAGCGCCAGGATTTTAAGAACTTCCTCAAGGACAAAACCGTGAAATTCGTTACTGTAGACTTTAAGAACGACGAAGAAGCCCTGGGTCAGATAGGCCTCGTTGTAGGCAACCCCTTCGCTGGTGCCCTCTCGTCAGCCTTCAATGCTGACCCTGGTATAAGCCTAAGGAGGAAGACCCTGAGGTGTCTTATGTCAATGATATGCAGAAAGAAGATCTTTGGACTCAGCTGAAGGCAAATTTCACCCTACCGCCCGGAAGGAGGATCCGGAGAAGCCAGTTAAAGAGCAATTAATCAAGTCTTATGCTCTTAAGACGATGGCAACCCTAATGAGGAGGTGGAGGAAAGAGCTGAACCAGTTTGTCGAGAAAGAAAAGACACCAGAATTCATCGGCAAATATGAGAAGATCAAAGATCAGCAGCCCGCATTTGTGGCCCACAAGACATCGGAAAAGAGTAAGAAGATGTCGGCGACAAACAAGAAAAATGCTGCGAAGAAGAAGCTTCACCATCGCCGCAGGGTCGGTGGCTACCTCAAAGCCCGGCCTAAATGGTCCAAGGCTGAGCATGATCAGCTTGAAAAAGGATCGAACCGGAGACAATGTCTTGGCGGACCGTTGCGAGACTTGGTTCTTGAGGCTGGCGGAACCTTGGACCTGTAACGAGGAAGTGCCGATGGGCAGACGAGCAAGCTGGAAATACCAGTCAAGAACCTTCGACACTATATCGATGCGATTGCAGCGAGGGACGTTCCTTCCAAAGCGAGGAGAAGGACGAGCTCACAATGGCCCTTGGGAATCCTGAGCACCCACAGGCGGACCACGAGGCACGCCAGGCTCCATTCCGTGGAAGGTTGGTTTTCCGGACGCTGGGGGTTAAAAAACCCACGAGAGGAGGAAGATACTAGAGCAGGACCAACTGCAGGCGCTGCACGAAATGGTAATGGGGCTAGAGGCACGAGAAGTGGAGCGAAGCGGCAGATCGCAGCAAGCGACCTGCGAAGCTTCCCCGGCTACCCCGCCATCTCAGCAGAGAAGCAGTGTGGCTTCCACCGAGCTGCTTCAGCCGGAGCATGTCTTGAAGTCTCCTGCCAGCTATCCCGTGGATGGTATCACGGAGTCTCAAAGTTGCCACATTATGGCGCGATAGATGAATTTGAAGGTCAAGGCGGTTGTTGGCCAAGTTTATCCTAGTGGACCCGGCACAACTTATCACTGCAAGCCGATTCCAGAAGGATATGCTAAGGTGACGGTGGATGAAATAACGGAGGGATTTGAGGACCTCGTGCTTGACCACCCTACCGGTGAAGGGGAGACTAGGCTGGGTTCTGCTATGAAGACTCCATGCCTATGGTGGAAGGAGCTCATCAACCTTCCGAACTGGACGCCTCCGCCTCCTCCTCCTCCTCCGGCGAGTCAGCGCACTCCGCCTCCTCCACCGCCTCCTCCTCCGGCGGGTGATGATCAGGGCATGCGTGGCGGCACTCCGCCTCCTTCTCCGGCGCGTGGCGGGACTCCGCATCCTTCTCCGCCTGCGCCGGCGCGCCCGAGCAGCCAGCCTCCTCCTTCTCCGCCTCATCAGCAAGGGCGGAAGAGACCCGCCGCCGCTCCGGCTGCTCCGGCACGTCGTAGTCCTTCTCCTCCGCCTCGTAAGCAAGCAAAGAAGACATCCGCTCCGTCTGCTCTGCCGGCGTCTAGCAGTACAGCCAAAGGCGGGAGGAGATACAGATTCGGTCCTTCTATGAAGACTCTAGAGAAGTTACCTCACGAGAGGTCCGAGGAGGAAAACGCGAAGATCGCGCAGACCAAAGTGGATGACTGGTTTGCAGGGTTGAAAGCAAAGAGACATCCACCTCCAGAGGAGAAGGTAGATCCGGTGAAAGTGAAGCGCACTCTGGCTGCCCTGAGGAAACCGGCAAAGTCTCCGCCGAGAACCAACTATGAGCGCATTCTTGAGCAGACATATCTCCAAGCGGAGCGATCAGCCAATCTTGCCCGGACATCAAAGAGCAAAAGAGCGAGCAGCTGCGTAAAAATTGACCAGCTAAGCGAACACGCAAACCAATCGTGCCCCGCTCAATGTGTCTAGCGACAACATAAATCGCTAATGTTCGGGATGGTGGCGGTTATGACAATCTACAAGATTACCTTTGACGATGCACTTTCTGAATACATGAAGGTGGAAGAACACAGATCTGATGCGGGAAGCCTCTCGTCAAAGATGAAAAATCTCTAACAACGATGATCACGAAGATTCCATACTTGGTACATGAAAACCTGCAGAGAGTCTGGGGGACCGAATAGTTTGTATCTGCACATTAAAGAGGAGCACGACCTCGTTGGAACTGATCTGTTGTGTGTTCCATTTGAGGAGTTCTTTGCGTTCTTCAATCAAAAGGCCCTCGATAAATTAACGGTCTTTTGCTACTGCCTGTAAGTACTATTTATGTCATTAAGTCTCTATATATAGCTCAGCTCTTTCATTGCATGTATTTATAATTAATTATCCTCAATATATTATGCAGATTGAAGATCGTCGAGTGCAAAAAAATGAAATCTATGATATTGGGTTCATTAACACAAATATCATAAATGTATTTCTGGTTGAAAAGGGCGTCGGAGAGGCCGAGGACAACTTGCTACAATCGTTGATCAAAAATCAAAACAAAGATACCATACTCTTTCCTTACAACGGCAAGTGAGTGTTACTGATCGTTTGCATATTCAGTTTCCCTTATTACTCGAGCGAGGTTATAGTAATGTAATTGATGAGTTATGCATGCGTGCGCAGGTTCCACTATATTCTTCTGGAGATTAAGCTTGAGCGTGGACTAGTAACTGTCTTAGACTCGAGACGGAAAGATCCCAGCACCTATGCGGACATTACTGAAATGCTCAGCAAGTAAGTTCAATCGATCATTATCGCACCATAGCGGCAACCTTTTGTTCATTTCCTGATATCTCAAGTAATAATAATTATTTTCTTTGTCTTGCAGGGTTTGGAAACAGTTCACCGCAATAGCTCCGGGACTGCCGAAGGAGCTGCGATATATATACCAGTAAGTACTATTGGCTAGCTAGTTGTGCGCATCTCCCGTTGATTCTATAGCTATACTTTCATCAATGTCATTTATAATGCTTCATTATCAGTTTGATTGACCTCTATTTCTCGTAAAGTGCTTGTGGCAGAAATAAGGGAATGATTTCTGTGGATACTACGTGTGCGAGTTCGTCTACAACGCGACTTTAAAAAATAAGCGGGGCTACTCTCAAAGACAATATGAAGTGCGTAAGCAATTAATAATATTCACAATTTCATTTTATTACACCATCATTTCTGTTGAGTTTCATTCATATATATGTATTAATTAACCCCTTCTTCAAATTAGGCGTGGCAGATGCGGAATGAACTCCTAGAACCAGATTGCATGAAAGCAATTCAAGAGGAATTGGCGGGATTCTTTCTTGACCACGTCATCAATAAATCCGGAGAATACCATGTGGAAGTTGATTTCAAATGCTAGGGGACTGTAATTGAGAGATCTTATATATTGTACATGTATGTAGCCAGTAGCGTCGGACGTACATGATACGAAAACTTGTTGTTCGACCAATCTCTCGGAGAAGGAGAGGTCGATCGATCATTTCTCTCGGTATGCATGACGAACTTCTGTACTAGATGGTTCGCTTCATTTTCTTACTAGCTAGCGTGTCGAGGGCTATATGTATATAGTAATGGCGTCGACCAAGCACAGACATAAGAGAGGACACTTCTCTCTATTAATTAGCTAGCTAACACAATATATGAAACATCTAAATTAACCCCCAAAACCCCCAACCACCCCCCCCCCCTTCAAAAAAAACAAAACCCCCAGCCATTGGAATGCTGACGCGTGGATGCCTTTTGGTCCCGGTTGGAGCCACCAACCGGGACCAAAGGCCCCCTTGCCTGGGCTCGGCGCACCGGCCACGTGGAGGACCATCTGTCCCGGTTCGAGTTAGAACCGGGACTAAAGGGGGGAGGTATTAGTAACGACCCATTAGTCCCGGTTCACGAATCGGGACTAAAGGCCCTTACGAACCGGGACTAATAGGTATTTTTTTACTAGTGATATGTGTTATTATGTAATTGTAAAATATTTATACAACATAAGTATCATTTTTTCATGCATGGTACATATGATCTAGAATTGGCAAAATATATAATAAGAAATAATATTACCCATGCAGCTAGTTAATCTATGATTTTTGTGAGCTTCGGGCTTAATAACTGGGTTCTAAACTATTTCTCTTCTTTTTTTCATACATGGGTTGCCGCCCTTGGCAGTCTTGAAAGAAACTTAAATAAGGAACACACTTTAATTAGGGAAATGGATGCTTCATATTTTGGTAAGATCAGACGGAGGCTTTTGGAACACTGGAAGGAAATTGTTAAACATGGATTATATATGGTGTTACCCCATACAAAAAAAGCAATAGTTAATACTCAAGAATGGCTCGATAATTTGCTCTGATGTGAACATTTTCCTTATTTTTACATGTTAATGATTACTTTATTTGTATAAGATATCCTACTGTTTCCGGTTAAAATAAATTGTGTGACCGAACCCTCCATGTACCTTAAGCACATATGCTTTTTTGTTCTGATCTAGGAAATGATCAGATTGCATAAGTTGACAAAAATCCGAAAAACCAAATCAGTAAACATGCAGCAGCCTTGGGGTGAAAATAATACGATCTTTCACCCATCTCTGAACAGAAGGCATGGCAAAGAATAATAAGCAAATCAAGTAGCACAACCTTCCGCTAAAGTTGCAAGATAATTGGAGGATTAGAAATGGAGCAATCAGGTATATCCTGCTACCTTCCCCTCAAAACAAAAAATGGAAGAGCCTCCTACGTGGTACAAATGTCATGAGGGTGAGGACATAATAAGCAAATAGTGTAGCATAACCTCACGCTAAAGTAGGAAGATAATAGGAGGATTAGGAATGGAGCAATGAGGAAGAACCTGGTATGTTTTATAAGGCAGAGAAGAAGATAAGGGAAGAAGATAAGGGATTGGGGATGAGAAACGTCACGTAGTTACAACTTGCAAAACAAAGTTGTGTGCTGGTTAAACACTAATTAATGACACGTGAGCATGCATAAGGTGGGTGAATTTCTTTGCCGCAGGAAACAAAACGCAAGAGGGTGCTGGCTTCGGTCTGTTGCATGCAAATAGAAATTGAAGACATGACGTGACAGTATGGATGTTTGGAGTTGTTGACATGGCTAGATGCTGATGTGGACAACTTGCATGCTTAGATAAATAAGATAGTGGGGATGAACTTCTTAATTATATAGGATACGGAGACACGCCTACACACATGAAAAAACATAAAACCTAACCCCATCGGAAGACAAACACATCAACGACCAATCTAACTGTGCCCACAACGAGGAGATCAAATCTAAAACCTAACACCGGAGCTGACATTCTCCATGACGAACTGGCGCAAGCAGAGGGGATCCGCGGAGAAGAGGGGATCTACGGCGAACTGCACAGATGAGCATCGGCTAACAACAAATTGCACTAACCAACCGCTAAAATCATCAAACAACAACAGGATGTACAACAACAACGCATCAACGAAACCCCGAGACCAAGATCTGGAAGCTACATGACCATAACCATACCAAATTGCACGGGGAAAGGGAGAGCGACAACGACAACTAACCTGGGGAGCAGTGAATCGAAGAGGAAACCCAAGCTCGAGGACAAAGGGGTCTCGAAACACCATGAACCCGATGGAAATCGCCTCATCTCCTCCGCCGCTCGAGCCCCTCCCCTATGGATCCCTCTCTGCCCCTCTGCCCTTTCTAAACAGTACTGCCCAAATGAAATGGAAAATAATTCAAAAAGGGGGAAAAGGAAAACGAAAGCAGATAAACGGGCGCCGGTAATGGGCAGCCCCATAAAAACCCGCGCCGGGAAAAAAAACCGCACCTGCAGCAAAGGAAACCCGCCCAAGAACAACAACTGTCAGCGCGAATCATGGCGGGCGATCAGACAACCACAAATTTGAACGACAACCAACTGGAAAACACTCAAGTTTCAAATAGCAAATCCGTATTTTTATTATATAGATCTAATTTTGTCATCATGCAGTTCATCTTGCTGTCTGTGGAAGTTAATTTCTATGGAGTACTTCACGCGGGATTTTTTATCCGATACATCTAAAGAGGTATATTCAGTATGTATCTTGACAGTTATTATGGTCTATTGTTATTCGAAAAATAACTCTGTACACATGTTGCACATGAACTTTTTATAACATTGTTGTATAATGCATATGTAGGATGACAGTGAACCAGGGAGACGATTCTTGATACATATTTTGAAGTACGTAGGAAATTAAGCTCTAAATAATATCCCAGCAATGGAACAAAGAACGAAGCATTATAGATTGCATAACTAGATTGACCTTTAAGAGAGAACTATCAACGAATTAATTGTGGAAGAAGTCGCTTAGTTATTGTTTCTTAAGTATTTTTATATAACTGATTAAATATGTTTATGTGATCGTGAATTTTATGTGAAGACGCGTGTGACACGCGCTCACATCATAATGCATGGGACATATTTAAGTGGCACGGTAAAAAAAAACTTGTTAAAAATAATTAATAAAATTCAAAATAGATGGTTCTTTTGTGGATTATAAGACGTGCGTTACACGTGCATGCTTACTAGCATAGGCAAAGGATTAAATCGGCTCGCGTGAACGAAAGATTCCTTCTGCCACAAAAGAGAGGAGTCGGCATCTCTCATAAGTTTGATTGTTTTGGATTAAACGGTCTTGCATGTGGTATAACTGTATTTATTTGGATGATTTTTTTCTATTTGACGAAAGCATTATTTCTCATAAGTTTGATTTTTTTTAATTCGTACTATGTGTGAACGTATCTCACAATATATATGAACAGAGGTGAAAAAGGAAATATGTAGTATTAAAATGGAAATAGTTTATGAACAAGAGCTTGAGTCGATTTCGTATTCCGTTTTGGTTTAGGATTAATAACGTATATGAAGGTACATACTGCGGCAGTGCACGCATATATGGGCTCGATCCGGCCTGCCCGGCCTCCTGATCTCTATAAAACTAACGCCGCCCGCCGACGCCTATACCTATCGATGACGATGACGATGAACAAGTCGCGCTCCGTGTTCTCCTGGCTCTTCCGACCATGCGAGCGCGGCGCGGCGCCGCCGGGTCAGGAGCCCACGGTCTCTAAGCGTTCGCCGTCGTCGTCGTGTCTCCCGCTCCAAGGTGCGCGAGTACGAAGAGTATTGTTTCGCCATGTTTGAGGAGATGCACAAGTCCAAGATCCTCGGCTACAACCACCCAGACACCGTCCGCGTCGGCGACATCACCCACAAGATCATCAGGGCGGCCAGCAGTGCCCTCGCCGTCGAGCAGAGTGGACTAGTTGATTTGGTGGATGGGCTGAACTGGGAGGTGATCGTCGTCCGAGATCTGCCCGGCTATGCAAAGTGCTATCCCGGTGCAGGCAAAATCATCGCCACCACTCGATTGCTGGACAGCTTTGAGACCGATGCTGAGATCGCTGTTTCTATCGCACACGAGGTACGTAAGTACTACGCGGTCAGTATTGATCAGATGATGCACGTGCCTAGAACCCATACAATCAGGATATCGATTTAGAAATAAGAAAATCGCTGAGCTTGGCTTTTATGTATGCATGTGACTAGGTTGGGCACGTTGTTGCAAGGCACTCATCGGAGATTGCGTATCTTACCATGTGCTTCCCGAAGATAGCACTGTTACCCTTCTTCAGAAGGTACGTACATATACCATTGTCCTCGAGTGTAATTCTTCTCTCTAACCTTCAATACCTACCCCGCGCACAATAAAATAAACAAAACCTTCGATACCTATAATACAGCACCTGATCTTTTCTGACGGGACATTTTCTGCCACAACCAGGGCACGGTCTATTTTCCATTTGATGATGCGGCGTATTTTTTAGCTCTTCAAATCAAGATACAACACCGTGTTGCCCTAGACCATGTTCCACCCCAACATCTAGCGTCTAGGCACCGACCCTGCCGTGCTGCTCATGTTCGCCTTGTTGTTCGTGCTAACCATGCACCGAAGAGCTTTTGCTGCTACTGTGCTTCCATCAGCTCCCGTCGAATTTTTATTTTCTTGGAACACCACATGTCAGCTCCGGTTAAAATAAAACCGCTTTGGATCACTTGAGATTTTCCAGAAATACATTTTTGGCATTATAAAGAAATGCTAATGTTAGTTAGTTGTACATGCAGGAATGAGGCAGAGGCGGATCACATTGGACTGCTACTACACGTTGCTGCTGGTTACGACCCACATGTAGTCCTCGAGGTCTGCCGCAAATACATAAAGATAGCGGAAGGTTCATCAAGGATGCGCAAATTACTCGACGCTCATCCTTCAGCTAAGAAAAGATTGCGGCTCTTATCAGAACCTAAGGTCATGGAGGAGGCATTAAATCTATACAAGCAAGTAAATGACATAAGAGATGGTGTCGGCCTTTCTATGTGATTTTACAAAAATGAACCAATTGCTGAGATAACTTTGTATCTTTTTCATTTCCAATGAACGTGTGTTCACCCATACTACATAGCCACAGGTGCAGCTCGCGGTAGTGCAATGTAGGGCAGCCACCCTACCTTGATTTTAGAGGTAATTACACAACTGGTGCTTGAACTTGCCACGAATGTGCACTTTAGTGCCTGAACTTGAAAAATATATTGAACTGGTTCCATAACTTGGCATGGACGTGCAAATACGGTTCACATCTTATATGTATACGTCCACGGCCCAGACCAGGCACCCCAAGTGTCCTGTTTTATGTGGAAAAACCCTTGAAATTGTTTTCTCCTTACATAAAAGACCTCGGTGAGAAACAACAAAACTAAAATTACAAATTGGTGAGGGATCGAACCTGTTACCTGTACCTCTCATGTGGGACTGGCTAACCAGCAGACAAGGTGAAATTTCCTGTCATACATATATATATTCACACGCATTTTGTACAGCAGGTTGAACAAAATAAACAAATTAATTTATTCGATCAAAAATAGTGCCGGGTCAATTATTTTAACCTGCACCCTAATACTATATAGCGGCCACAAATACCACTCCAACCAAGAACATGTAATTTTACAAAGGATAAATTTCTCTTTATATAACATAATGCGCTCGTGTGGGTAAAATGGACCATTTTCAACATTTCAGTTTTTTCCAGTTTTTGTAAAACTATGTAAATTATAATTGTGTGTTATAAATGATATGTATATAATTAAATTAAAGTGCATTAAAATTCATATGATTTAATAAAAATCTCCACAAATAATTTTCAAAATAAAAATATTAAATATTAAATGAAATTAATTTTACAATTTTTAAAAGTGCTCACATTTTTAATGAAATATTAAAGTAACTTAAGAAAGTTTTGTATATTTAAATAGATTCCCATATAATTCTAAACATTTCCACGTTTTAAACAAAATATTTGTGTAGTACATAAAAGTGTTCTTACTTTAAGAAAAAAAGTGTTGTTTTAAATTTTTTATATAATATATAAAAGTTTGTGTGTTTTAGAAAAAAGCGAACCTAGTGCGCCCTCAGATTGCAGATCCTCACATGAATAATATTTGAATAAAATAGACATTTTTATAATTCATAAATATTTAAATTGTATGTATATGTTTTAAAATAGCACATGAATTATTTTTAAAATGACATGTAAAATTTCAATTCTTTTTGAAATCATGTTTGTTATATAGTCATAAATATTAATTATACTTTAGAAACATGAGACCTTTTTGGTAGAAGTGGTATCCAAGGCTGATATGTAACATTTTGTCGGATGTTTGGATCACAGACCCGACACTATTTTTTGCTGGATTATTAAATTCCTTTAATTTATGTTGTTTCGCCTAGTGTACATAATGGTCATGAATCCAGTTTTGACTATACAACTGTGCTGCAGTCGACTGGCTAGCCGCGAGCTAACAGTAGTTCACTGGTTCGATTCCCTACCAGTCTAGCTTTCAGTTTTATTTCAGCCGTTTATCTGTGAGGTCCTATTTCTAAGAAAATAGTTTTAAGGGGTTTTCCAAAAAATAGGCCGGATGCCCTGCCATTCAGTAGCTGACAGCGGGCCCCATGCCACGCCGGAATGCCTTGTCAGCATCGTGTGCGTATGCAAATGAGATTTGAACTTTGTTTGCACGCTCATCCCAAGTTATGGAACTAGTTCAATGTATTTTTCAAGTTTAGGCACTAAAGTGAACATCCGTGACAAGTTCAAGCACCGCCGGTGTATTTACCTCTTGATTTTATGGCAGAAAGTTTATATCTATATCTCCATATATACGTACTGATAAAGCAAGGTGGTTATCTTGAATAATGGAACAAAGAGTATTTCTGGGGAACTCATCTCGGAGGTTAACAAAAGACCCAATATTGGTTCCGGCCAGAGGTTGGGATAGCACCACTGAAAAACAGTTCTTTTTTACTTACAACATAGCAGGGGAAGACCATCCGGCGAATAATGTGGCGTTGAGGGCCTCCATACATTTAGCAAGATTTCTCAAAATTCGCCGCCTAGATTGATCAAAGGAAGAACACACGGAGAAAAGAAATTAATAGAGCAAGGGAGAGGGAAGGACCGGAGTGTAGCATGGAGGCAAGGTGAGAGATGGGGCGAGGCGATGGTGATGGGAGAAGGGAGAAGGCGAAGAAGCAACTTCCCAGGCCCTTCCTCACGCTTGCCTCTGGCCTTTTACACACGCACAAAAGTGAGATACAGGGACGACATAAGGTGGTGAAGGCATAAGTCCTGATGATCACTTGGTCGAGCTGTCAGATAATTTTTTTAGAAAATGTTGTGGTGTGCCATTGTCCATCATTACGTTAGCCCACTTTCTTGTTAATATGCCTATGGATGACTGGTCTATGGTGTTTGAATCTATTGGTTTTGGTCATGAAGATAATGAAGTTATTCAGAACACAAGAAAAATAGTGTCATTTAGCTATTATGATCTACCTTTCCATCTAAAGACTTGTTTGTTACATCTAAGCATTCATCCAAAATACTATTGGATTGGCAAGAACTCGGTGATATGGAAATGGGTAGCAGAAGGTTTTATACCTATTAAACAAGGGATTGGTGCATTTGAGCAGGGACAAAGCTACTATAATGATCTCATAAATAAAAGTATGATCCAATCCATAAAGCCAGACAACATACACATGCTTGATTATTGTCGTGTTCATGACATTGTGCTCGATCTCATCCGCACCCTGTCAGGTGAAGTAAACTTTGTTACAACAATAGATAAGATGCAACAGAACATATGTTCACCCAACACAAGAAGCATTGCTCGCAGATTAGCCATCCATGATGGAACTGCAAATCATATCGATATGGGACATGTTAGGTCATTTATTGCTATCAATTTTTCTGATGGTGTTCTGCACCCACTTTTGAGCTTTAAAGTATTACGAGTAGTAGTCCTAGAGAATTGTGATTTTCCCTTAGGAAGTTATCACTTTGAGCATCTTGGGAAGTTGGTTCAGCTGAGATACCTAGGGCTGGCAGGCACACATGTTACTGAGCTCCCCTGTGACTTAGGGCATCATCTCAAGTTCTTGCAGACATGAACACGGAGTGGACATGCATAAAAGAATTTCCGTCGTCTATTGGTGAGCTAACCAAGATGATGTGTCTGTGTACTTCAAAGGGCACTAGGATGATGGGCAGGATAGGAAAGCTGACGGCCTAGAAGAGTTGGTGCTACACCATGTGTCGGGAAAAACCTCGAACCAGCTCTCTCCCTCTCTCTCTCTCACACATACACATACGGACGTATGTGGAACAAGAGGCACACAAATATTTCCGGCGCACAAACGCCCCGCTGAACGAACGGCCTCATTTTAATGGGCACATACCCTGACTCGGCAACACACCGGCACTACAAGCAGTACACATGGGGCGGTATTTATACCTGATGCACACACGCACGCACCAACAGCAGGACTGCAGGAGCCGCACGACCACCACACACGGCCACCATGCAAGTCCACTTCCAGCGCATTAGAAACAATAAGGTGTGCATCAAGTGCCTTCTCTGGTGATAGCCACGTACGCATTGATACTGTGCAGTTCAACCAAAACGAGAGATATATTTTGTGGAGTAAATTGAGAGAGAGGCGGCTGCCCAATCGCGTCGCGCGCTGCGCGGCCAGCTGGAGGCCGGCGGTTGGTTCTGCGCGTGCGATTTCAGTTGGTGCGGGTGGGATCTCCCTCTCTCGTCCTTACGTGTGCGTGGGTTACCGGGCTTCCGTAAGTGTGCGTGGGTTCGGTTCACTGACATGTGGGGCTTTTTTAGGTGGGCCGACGTTGTCACCGAGTGCGCCAGGATGCCCGTGTGTTCCTTGCGTCTGGCACGGGAGAGAAAAGCGATCTGGCGTGGGTGGATGTGGGGAAGGACGATTGGGCTTGCTGCTCGTGCGCCCGACCCACTGGTCCTTCAGGTAGATTCGCTTCCGAGGCGGCCTTGCGGTGTAGTGGACGCGGCTTACCTACGAATCGCTATCTTGAGTGCCGTCTCGTCCTTCTTATATACGCTGGTCTCTCTCGTCCTCTGTTCCTCCTTCCACCTCGCTCCGCCAGCCGCTGTACTGCGCCTCCACATCGCTTCCTCCCGCCGCTGTACTTCGCCTCCACATCGCCATGAAGGTGGGCTGTTCTCCCTTGGATGAGTTCTCTTGATGTTCTTCTCTCCTCTTACCTATTACTGGTGCGCTTAGCGGTCGTCGATGTTGTGTGTTCGCAGGTGGTTCTTCGCTGACCTGTTCATCCATCGCTCGTCTTGTTCGTCACTCTATTCTCCATTCCTCGTCATAGTCAAGGTACCGTTTCTGGTCTGCTTATGCGTGCTCATGGATGTGTATGTGTGTGTTGATTTTTGATTTGTGTGTCTGTCAGTTCGTTCACGCTCGGGAGGTGTTTGTTCTTATGTCTCTTCGATTTTTCTTTCTTTCTTCTCTTGTATGAGATTCCAGAATCCCAGAACCCACATAGATCAGCTGAAGTAAGATGTTAACAGTTTTGACAGTGTTGACGACCAGGATAATCGAGCATATGACTTGACTTGCTGGTCAGTGACAGAGTTTGGTGACCATGCACTGACATTCTCAACCACATTGCTAAGTTTGGTCGGTTCTTGTTTTGCTTTTTCGAGTTTTTAATTTGTGCCTCTGTCAATTCGTTCAGGCTCATTAGGTGTTTGTTCCTGCTTGAATTTTCTTTTCTTTTTCCTCTTGTATGACTTTTGGAACAAGGTTGGTCGATCGGTTTTTCTTTTGCTTCTTTCAGATCTCGTAGAAATAATGATGCCAGTTTTACATGTGCTGCAGCAGATAATGAGGTAGATAGATGACATGGCTGAAGCCAAAGTTATGTGTGGGAATGGCATAACAGAAAATGATAGAAATCATTATAGGGATAAGAGGACACTATTTTTTAAACTATAACTGAATTAACAGATTGACCAAACAATTAGGAACTGGATTCACGCAGTAGAAGGAAGTAAACAGAACGTACGGTTAAACTAAAAATAAAGGATTTCTATGAAAATTATGAGCAGCACTAACAGTACTATGAACTGATCAAAAGAGGAAAAGCAAATGTTCAGAAAATTCAGACAGAGCAGCAGAGGTTAAAGGAATTCAGTTTTGACTAATCAGAGTAGCATAACTGTGAGTGAGGATGTTTTCTGAACTCTGAGAGCAGGCAGCTTGACTAGCCTGTTTTTTTTCTGCTTGCTCGGTGTTGACAAAATACTTGAGTAGATGATGCTCTGAAGTGGCCAAATATGGGCAATACATACTTGAGTAGATCAAAGACACTCTATGCTTGTTCTTTTGTTTCCTTGTCAGTACTCTGATATTAGTGTGCAGTCTGATTCGTTAATCTTTGGTTCTTTTCTGACGTCGTTGTTTTGCCTCAAATGTTTGGCTGATGCACTTTCAGTTAAACCAAATGAGTACTCAGAGCTTCCTTGCTACTGTGCTTATTATTCAGTTTAAGCTTACATTATGGTATGCTTCCTCAGGGATTGCCATCATCGGTTCATAATCAAGTTTGACTCGTTATCTAATCTGCTGGGCATATCGACTTTGAGGCTAAGGTGCGTTTCCCAGTCTTTTTAACTTGTTTCGGTTGCTTGTGCTTGGATTGCGTCTGCTTATTCGCAGTCATTTTCGTTGCGCAATTTGTGATATTTGTGAGATGCCACATCTTTGATATGATCTCTTATAGCTAAGAAAAGGTAAAAAAACATCATTTTGCCTTCCAAATCAACAATTATTTGACATTGCTAAAATAGAACCATTTTATTTTCCCTAACTATATATTGACTATATAGGTCAACACTGACTTGTTTTCGGCACACATGGTTCCCATTGCCTTGTTATGAAACAAGGCATAAGCAGATACCAAAATTTAGGGCCGATCGATGGGTACGAAACACATATGTCAGTGAAGTAACTTTGGGGAACCATGAACTCAAAAATTTAGGAGCACTTGACAGCGAGACGGAGTTAACTGAAAGTGATCTACAAATAATCATGTCATTCTCTTGTATGATATCTGAAGCAAGGTTGTTGGGTCGATTCTTGTTTTGCTTCTTTGAGATTTCGATTTCTGCCTCTGTTACTTTGTTGATGCTCATGAGGCGTTTCTTGTTATGTCTGCTTCAATTTTCTTTTCTTTTTTCTGTTGTCTGATTTTCCAAGTAAGGTTGTTTGGTCGATGCTTCTTTTGCTTCTTTGAGCTTTCGGTTTCTGCCTCTGTGAATACGCTCATCAGGTGTTTCTTCTTATGTGTTCCAAGTCTGCTGTGCTAGATAGATGACATGCCTGCACCACAAGTTATGTTGAAACCAAGTCTGCTGTGAATGATAAGCAAGGTTGTTCGGTTGGTTCTTGTTTTGCTTCTTTCAGATTTCGATTTGTGCCTCATGCTATCATTATCCCATCAGAGTAGGTACAAATCAGAGGAGCTTCAATCATGTTATCATTATGGTTTCTATAATTTTATTATAGATGGATGCTTCTTTTCCCTTGTTTGTTCTGTAGAACAATTTGCACTTTTGATTGATATTATTACATGTTATTAAAAGTGTAGATTGTAATTTTGGTCACTCAAGTAAAATTGAGGGAATCATTAACAGTAGGTGGTAATTGAGGTTGTACAGGGATATCTCAGTTCTTGATAAAGCATACTGCCATCTGTCCTCCGCCCTTTTGTTCTGCCAGATTTTAGTTTCTCTACTTGTTCTTGCTGTGAGGTTCTTGATGAGTCTCATACAGATTGATATGGTGTACATTTTTGCAAGTCTGTCTACAGTCTGAACAAGTGATTAGTATATGTCCGAGGCTGTAAATTATCTTGGTTTTTACTTCTAGAGTTCAGGTAGATTCAGTTTTGCGGCGTTTAGTACACTGCTATTTGAGCAGGCAAGCAAAGAATTGCTTTAGTGATTGTTGAGCTGTGCTGTAGTTTTTCTTCACACGAAATGATCTCTTTGTTGATCCTTTTTCCCCGTTTTCTTCGAGAGTGCTGCCTTTGCAATGGTTTGGCCATAAATTAGTTGTCTTGCAATAGCCAAATACTGAACTTCAGAGGGAGACATTTGCTGTTTTTCGGAATTGATGGAACTACAAATAATAACTGGCTCAGCTTAATAATTCTGCTTACACCCCTGTTTGTAAAGACTTTTGTTTAGTACACGCTTGATACCTAGCACCGGTACCCCTGTTTTGTTATTACTACCCCATTCCTAAATATAAGATGTTTTAGTAGTTCAATTTTAACTGCCAAAACATCTTGTTTCTAGAAACAGAGGGTGTATTTGACTGCAAGATTTGATAGCAAAGCATAGCAGTAAGTGCTTGAAAGAGAGGACTTTGTAGTGATCTGCTGCAGGTTCTTAAATTTACTTCCTCACAAAACTAAGCAGTGTGATTGACTTACATTATGATATGCTTCCTCAGGAATTGGCATTGTCAGTTGATAATCAAGTTTGCCTCGTTATTCAATCTGCTCAGCATATCGACTCTCTGCGGCTAAGGTGTGCTTTCCACTCTTTTAGCTTGCTTGGTTGCTTGTGCTTGGATTGCTTCTGTTTATTCACGGTTATTTTGCTTGTGCGATCTGTAATATTTGTATCGACGAGCAGGGAACATGAATTCTAGTGATCCTGGTACCGATCGTGCTGCTGCACACAGTCGATCTGTTGCTTGAAGTCGTAGCAGAGCAGCAGCACGTCTTGCGCTGTTCCAAAGTGCGTTGCGGTTTGACATGATCGTAGGTTATTGTTGTACTTACAACACTGCATTTTGTGCAATGTGAACTTATGTGTAAATCACCTCTTTAGGTCTGCATACGCCGCTTCCTTCCATGGCTCGATGACCTGCGGCAACTGGAGGCTCACATGGAAGAGTTAGGCACCCCCAGAGTGAAGTTCTTCCTCTGGCTTGTCAGCTTGGATCGATGTTGGACGGCGGACCGCCTCGCCCGGCATGGACTGCAGCACCACAACAGTTGCCCTCTTTGCTGCCAGGAGCCTGAAACAATGCGCCATCTCCTCCTTGGGTGTTCCTTCTCGAGGCACGTCTGGTTCGAGATCCTCTCCTGGATGCGCATGACATGCAGGCCCCCGAGCAACGAGGCTACCCTCTTTGATTGGTGGCATGATGCCCGGCAGGTCACACCCAAGGCGATGCGCAAGGAGCTGGCATCCGCTACACTTCTTACCTCCTGGATGATCTGGAAGCACCGCAACAATTGTGTCTTCAACGACGCACGCCATTCCATCCGGGCGCTAGTTCACGGCATCAAGGAGGAGGCCAAACTTTGGGCTACGGCTGGCACTGCTGGACTCAGAGTAGTCTTGCCCCCGACCTCGGACGTGCACTAACTCATGTCCCCTGACTGTAATTCGCCTCCTAGGAGGACTGTAACATAAAACACTCTTTCTTTTCAATACAATGAAACGCAAAGCTTTTGTGTTTTCCCGGAAAAAAAGGCGCCTTGAGTTCTGTACCTGGATCTCATCCTCTGGTGCAAACAGTCCTTATATGGGTATAGACCATCAATACTGTAATTCAAACATAGTAGAATAACACCCTTTTAACACATCCATACCAATCTGAAAATTTCCTTAGGCGGTGGTTTCTTTCCGGTTCTGTCGCGTACATACAGCCGGTTAAGGCGACATCAGCGAATGCGAAAGAGAAAAATGCAAGTGTGGCGTCGAACAGGTCTGCCCTGCTTGTGTCGGCTCACAACCCACTGTAAAAACAACGCCTAACTCGTTATGCGCCTGTGCTAAATTATTTCTTTCCTTTGTTTTAAGGTTACCCCTGCCAGACTACATCTACCACGCGCTCTCTGTTTTCTTCTGACTACACAGAGTTCTTAAAAGGTATCTTTGTGATAAAAGGTCATATAGTTACACACTTTGTAGAAACATCTAATTCACTCTCTCTACAGCATCATATAGAAAGAGGTCCTATCTGGGAGCGCCTGAATACACATGCCAGTTCTGTGGCGCTTTCTTTTGGTTCCGTGAGAGATGTAAGAGAGAAACATGTGTGAGTGAACGTCGGATCGTATATAACCTATGCTGCAAAGGTGGTAAAGTATCAATCCCCGCCTTTAAAAAGCCACCACCTTTTCTGTCAGAACTACTTAGGTTTGATGGTGATTCACGTTCTAAGCAATTCTTGGATAGAATCAGACAATACAATTCACCTTTTGCTTTCACGTCCATGGGAGCGGATATTGATAAACATATTAACAAAGGTGGTGGTCCATATGTGTTTAAAATTCATGGTCAGGTATATCACCGTATTGGATCGCTTCTACCAAATAGAGGTGCCCCTCAAAGTTTGTTGAACTATACATTCATGACACACAAAATGAGCTTTCAGATCGAATTAATGCCGTGATGACCGAAGATGGTGAAAAAGACAGTGGTATTGATAGAGACATAGCTGATGGTTTAATGAAGATGCTTGATGAGTATAATCCTCTTGTGCAGACATTTAGAATGGCTAGAGATCGACTTAAAAACCAAAGGCGATGAAAGAATTGGTATTAGGATTGTTGGTGCAGAAAAAAATGATTCAGTACAGTATAATCTCCCTGCATGCAATGAACTTGCTGGTCTAATTATTGGTGATTTTGGTCTAGAAAATTATAAACGTGATGTTATTGTTGATAGTAAGGAGAAAGGTCTACACCATGTGTCTAGCCTCCATCCAGCTTTCATGCCATTGCAGTACCCTTTATTGTTCCCGTATGGTCGACGAGGATTTCAGCTCGGCATACCTCACAGAGAGATAGACTTGATGCACTCTGTAGATATCTCCCAGTTCCTGAGGGTAGAAGTCGTGTCTCAATGCCAGAGTACTACTGCTACTGCTTTCATTATAAAAAAGATCAATTCAATCCATTTCTTTGCTGTGGAAGATTATCTTCAGAGTCCCAGGTTGATGGTTTTGTAAGTGTTGAAGAAGGCAGGCTAACATACATAGCAGAGCATCAAGATGACTTTAGATGCGAACATTTCCAAGGTGTTGCTGATGCCGTTGGCCAGGGACATCTTGACGGTAGCAGTATAGGTGTTGCTGTAAGTTTGTGATGATATAAACGGAACTTGCATACATATTTTCTTATTTATACTATTGTTCTATCCATGCTTAACAAAAAAGATAATCCTGCTCTGTTCATACCACTTAACACTCACCACTTTACTCAACTTACAAATAACAATTATGTTCCCTTTCTCACTGTATAGCACATACATCAACACCTGCTCTGTTCTTATTTTTCTCCTGCTACTTTTAAAATTTCTACTTTATCTTTTCTAGCCTACCATTTTTCATTCGTTTGTTATCTGTTCACACTAGGCTGTACATACTCGAATCATCAAGTGGACAGCACAAATATTCACTTCTCTTTGCTCTTTTCACTTGAGCATTCAAAATTATCTTCCATATAAAAATATCCATGTAAATAACCTGCTTTCTTTTACCAGTATTTTCAGGTTAACTATAAACCTGCTTTCGACTACATTGATCCAAACAATGATACAATCATGGTCAAACTTGCAGATGGCCATTTGCTCGCCGAGTGTTGCATCATGGTACCAACTGACAAGAGGGCCACTATAACCACCAACTGGTCTGAGTTTCGTTGCCACGCCAACATTCGTGAAGGAGACATCTGTGCAATTCGTTTCAGGATCACTTCAAAGCGCCTCCTGGTTCTCATCGTGCACCGCCTCTAGATGCACAATCGAAGACGCTGCAGCCCCTGTGTCAATATAATCTAATATAATGCACTAAGTACTCCTAATTATGCTATATCCTGTCATGACCTATGGTCCTCTTTTGTGCACTCTTGTATCATGTTTTTCAAGACCTACTACTTATGTTAAGAGCACTGTTATCAGTCAGGTGTTTCATGTCCAGATCCATAATGGGCTTTCTCTCTGCACTGTATATTTCTTTTCCTGCTCCTAAGTTTGTTCAATGAAGATACCATCCCAAACGCTAATTAGAATAAAAAGGATAGTCCAAGAGGCGAGTACAACCAGGCAACGCCCAGCTCCCCCTTAAGAGGCGCGCCACGGGCGCGCCCCAACACCTAGTTCGTAGCAAGCTCTCAACAGCCATACGACCCGGACGCTCAGCTAACTACATGCAGCTCCTGCCCGAGCCCACGACGCGGCTGCCTCCAACAGACCCCAACGACCGCTAGAGCATGGATTCACGCCAGCACACACACATGCACGGACGCGCGCACACACGTCCGTGCCCACCATGGACCAGACCTGACGTGCTGACATAGGTCACCACCACACGGGCACGGCCACGGCATATTTACACCAACAATCACCCCCTAAGCCATGACCTCGCCGCGCGGCCTGCTTGCCCCGCTCGTCGTTGACGTTGCCTTGGACGCTTCGACTGGCGCCACCACGCGCCTCCGCCCCTGCTGCGACGTGTCGTCTGCTTGCCGCGCCGGAACCGAGGAGTTGTCGTGTCTCTCGCCGTCGAAGCTGCGTGCCACCGCATTGTCTGGACGTGTCGCGCGTTGCCACCGCCACGCCAGCGCCGCCGTGCCGCTGATGCCTCCATGTCCGCCACGCTCGTCGCGGTTTCACCGCGCGCCGCCTCCGCGTCCACCATGACGGCCGCAGTGACGCGCATCTCTGCGGCACCTCCGCTCAGGCACACAAACCGTGTATAGTGGATATCCTACATCCTGCGAGGGAAGAAGGCTTATCTCAGTCGAGAGCACATGGTCGTGCAGTCTCCTCAGATCCCCTGATATGCTCCCAGCTGACCCGGCGGTAGCATCGGCTCACCCGCGACATGGTACAACGCCGCACCTTTGACCGATACATGGTATGCAAAATCGGTCGGTGGAGCTGACCTGCAGCTAGAAGCTTTGGCTTGTTTGTAGTCAGCAGAGCCTCTCCTCGGCGGTCTCTTCCTCTCATTTCTCTTGGGCTGACCTTCCAGACTCTTCCCTAACACTAGTGCAGAACAGGCCTTTAGTGCCGGTTCGTAACGGGCTTTAGTGCCGGTTCGCGAACCGGCACTAAAGAAATGAGGACTAAAGGTCCCGACCTTTAGTACCGGTTAAATCGCGAACGGCGCTAAAGTGCCACCACGTGGCACGAGCCAGGCCCGTTTGCGTGGAGGGCAAATGTTTGGGTGTTTTTTTAATTTTTCTTTAGTTTTGTGTTTTCAATTTAATTTAGTGATTGTTTTACATTATAATGAGTTGTTAAATCATTAGGTGAAAGTACCATGGATTAGTTTCGACTGGATGCATTATTGGATATCTCTATATATAGCTAGCTAGCTCTAGAGTATATGCCATATCCATATTATACTTGATCAACTATATAATATATACGGATATGGCATATACTTGATCACTTAGCTAGGTAGGATTCATCCAGCTGAAACTAATCTACGGTTTCTTTCATTAAATGATATAATAATTAACTAGCTATCTAATCACCACCAGCACTACTAGCTTAAAGAAGAAACATTCACTTGTACCAGAAGCAAAAATATTATCGATCGAGTTCAACATGATTGTCATGATATTATAAGCGTTCATATATAACACCACAAAAGCAAATCACTTAAGTTCAGAACGAAGAACACGGACATGAAAGGACAAGTACTAATTAAGAGCAGCATGAAGAACTAGCTAAATCACTCCTGCTAGCTACTCTCTCTGGTAAAATAGCATAGAACATGTATAGCTCTCCTGATTGATCATACTGGAGCATGCCGATGAACCTGTCTCCTAATCGTGGGCTACGCTTCTCATTGCTGCCCCCTAGTACTTCTCTTGATCATTAACAATTTTCCTTCAATCTGTCACTATTAAGCATTCATCGCTTCTAGAAATCCCGAATGCATTCATGTGCAATGCAGGATATCTTGGCCGTAAGCTAACAATTGACATCTGACCTTTAGTCTCGATCCCCTGAGGCACAACTTTCATCGGGAGTCCCTGTTGAAGAACATTGTATAGTACTTAATTAATATACTTAGCAATGAAAGTTTAGCAAAAAAAATATGTATGCAAAATATGCACTGAGGACAAATAGTAAATATCTTACCATCATTCCTAAATAGATGTGACCGTAGTTCAATACCATCACTATTGGTCGCATGTTTTGAGTACTAACATTTGTAAGTGCAGGAAAAAATTTGTCTTGACAGTATGAAGATCCTCAAGCCATGAAACATAATGACTTATCTACTCGCAGTTTAGTTCAGCTCCGGGACAGTAGTAGGTCCTGTCTACCAAGCGCCGGACATGTTTGGTTGAATGGAGATAAGCTGTCAATAGAAATTAGTTGTTAGTTATTTTTGAATAAGCAATATCAAAGAAAAAAATATAGTTGAGAAGAACTCACATAATGGTAGAACTGGAGGCGTCTGCACATCGACCCATATGTCTCTATTACCTTCAATATCATCTTCCGGACGAATATCAAAGGTGATAACCATACCAGACTCAAATGCATAAGCCTTGCATAGTGCTTGCCAAGTTTTGCATTCAAAATATGTGTACGTGTGTGTATTGTATACTTTGGCGTTGACAGTATAACCATCATGCTCAGTTTTCAGGTAAGCTCTCTTTACCTCCATAGTTTTCATATCTTTGAAACCTATCTTATCCAAGACAAAAATTCTTGCATGGCACGGGATGCGCTAGTAGAATAGTGAAAATTAAAATTATAAGTCAGGCAAATGAAGCATATATAAGTCATGCTTAATTACGAAAACAGACTTGTCGTTGTGACTTACTGTATCGAATTCGAAAGTCTCATCCAGCTTGATGCTGAATCG
>CM038674.1:54268366-54315866 GCA_021605145.1 Aegilops bicornis | reverse complement strand
TCATAAGTTCTAGTCCTTTTAAGTATAGGAGCATCATCACAAGTCAAAGTTCCAACATAATTGAAGAATTCTTGGAAGGCACCTTTTCCTATAACATTCCCTTGTCCCAAAACAAAGTTTTAGCATCCAAATTATCAGAACATCCAATTTTAGGAGTTATGCTATCATTTGTTTCTACCATACCAAAATCACTCGTGATGATAAGTTCAAAGCAAGCAAAGAAGCAAACAAAAAGGCAAGCGAAAAAGAAGACAAGTAAAAGGCACACATTTTGTTTTTTCTGGAAGCGTTTTAGAAGTGGGGAGATGAAAATGAGAGGCAAATGGCAATTAAAGTAATTGCAAGGAGATGAGATTTGTGATTGGGTACTTGATAGATGTTGATGATATCTCCCCGGCAACGGTGCCAGAAATTCTTCCTGATTGCTTGTATCTGCGTTGGTATTTCGCCGAAGAATAGATGATGATGCAGCACAACAAAAGTAAGTATTTCCCTCAGTTATGAAAAACCAAGGTTATCAATCCAGTAGAAGAACTAAGCAACACTACATAAACAACACCTGCATACAAATAACAAATACTTGCAACCCAATGCGTAAGAGGGGTTGCCAATCCCTCCTCGGTATTTAGATAGATTTAATTGTATGAGATTTGATAAATAGATCTAGCAATAACACAAAATAAAATAAATAAAGAAAAAGTGCAGGAAGGTATTTTTGGTGTTAATATGATAGGAAATAGATCTGGGGTCATAGATTTCACTAGAGGATTCTCTCGAGAAAATAACATACGGTGGGTAAACAAATTACTATTGGGTAATTGACAGAAGAGCAAATAATTATGACAATATCCAAGGCAATAATCATGTATATAGGCATCACATCCAAGATTAATAGACCAACTCCTGCCTGCATCTACTACTATTACTCCACACATCGACCGCTATCCAGCATGCATCTAGTTTATCAAGTTCATGGAAAAATGGAGTAATGCACTAAGAATGATGACATGGTGTAGTCCCCATCTTTTTATCCTTAATGGCAATGATACATGCATGTCAGTCTCTTTCTGTCACTAAGATTGAGCACCGCAAGATCGAACCCATCATAAAGCACCTCTTCCCTTTGCAAGAAAAATCAATCTAGTTGGCCAAACCAAACCAAAGTTTTGGAGAAGAAATACGAGGCTATAATGATCATGCATAAAAGAGTTCATCAAAGACTCAAATAATATTCATGGATAGGTCTTATCATAAATTAACAATTCATCGGATCCCAGCAAACACCCATAAAAAGTAAGTACATCACATAGATCTCCAAGAACATCGTGGAGGACATTGTATTGAAGATCAAAAAGAGAGAAGAAGACATCTAGCTACTACCTACGGGCCCGTAGGTCTATAGTAAACTACTCAAGCATCATCGGAGGGGCAAGGGTGATGATGAATAACCGCTCCGTCATTGTTGACCCCTCCGGTAGAGTGCCGGAAAAGGTGTCTAGATTGGATCTCATGGTTCTGGAACTTGCGACAGCTGGAATTGTGTTTTGTAGACTCCCCTAGGTTTTTTTTTTTGAGTTTTAGAGTATTTATAGAGGCAATAGTCGGTCGAGAAGCCTCCCTTGGGCTCCACTACCCACCAGGGGCGCGCCTGGGCCTTCGGCGCCCTGGTGCCTAGTGGGCACCACGGGCCTCCTCCCATGCACTCATTGGCTCCCAGGGTGTATTCTGTCCATAAAAAATCTCCAAGAAGTTTCGTGGCATTTGGACTTACGTTTGTTATTGATATTATGCAGAGTAAGAAACAAGCAGAAAACAACAACTAACACTAGGCACTATGGCAATAGGTTAGTCCAAAAAAAATGATATAAAATTTCTAGTAAATAAGTATAAAACATCCAAGATTGATAATATAATAGAATGGAACAATAAAAAATAATAGATACGTTGGAGACGTATCAGGGTGCGATTCTTGCCCGACATCTGGACTTGTTTAAATAGAGGGCAGAAGGCAGGAGCTCAACCAACATTGCGTTTAATGCCCGGCCACTCATGGCGGACGTGTGGCGGAGTGGGTTTCTCGGCTTCCATGTGGGTTTAATGGAAGCCGTCTGAATCTGGCGAGGAGGTGTGTTCAGCCGGGCATGCAGCGGGCGGCGCCCTCGGCGGCCACGGCCTTCAATGGCGAAGGCAGTGAGAGGTCGCGGTTGATCTGAGCCGCCTTCAATACTGGTAGCCTTGTCTACAGCGGCATGAATGCGGGCAGCTGGCACCGGGCGGGATCTTGAGGCGCAGGAGGGAGGAGTTTTGCTGGGCTTGGGATCGGTCCGGACTCTCGCAAACCTCCCCCACTTTTGTCTCCAGTTTGCGGCAGAAATCGAATCTGAACCGCGCCGTATTGGATGGCTTCCATGGTCCGGACGGATGCAGGCGGTTCGCGGGTCCGTATTAGAGATGCCCGAAGAGATAAAAATAAGAAGTCCATAATTGAGATCAAAGGAAATGATACCTGTAGAAGCTAGCAATGAAGTTGGTTATGTTACTTCCATTATTAACCCAACCTACCTACTAGCCTACTACTAGTACTAGCTGCCAGAATGCAGTGTCTCTACTACATAGGAGGACTCCAAGCTACATAAATCTCAGACTCTTCACACATCATTGAGACATCGATCTTCCTCGCTCAGGCCATCTCTTCCTTGTGTCAAAACTCTAAAAAAATCAACTAATATCTACCGCCAAAATTTATATGATAACTCGGTGGCATGGTGTTCTCTCCTTGTTTCTCTTCAAGGGAGAACATTTTGATGTCGTAGGCATGAGGGGTACAAGGAAAGAGTGACAGGGCATGTCGCTAGACCAACTCAAAACTGATGACAAGCTTTGGACTACCGATCCCTAGGTGTCGTCCTTTTCTGTCCCAGTTAGTTTCAAAGGGTAGTAGTTTGGCACTACTTTGCTGCACTAGCTTTGGCCAGTTGAATATTCAAAATAAAATTGCTATTGAAAAGGTTATTCCCTCTCTAATCTGGCTGACCTCATCTTCAAATGCGATCTTCTCCAGCTGTGGGCTTTGCTGGGATAGGAGAAGGACAAGGTGGTTGAGGCCAACGAACAAGCTTAATCAGATCTATACCAAACACATGGACGCGATGGTAGCCACCAATGCTGCTGCCAAGTGGTTTTTGTTGCTTTGTAGACAAGACTCAGTTTTTAGCTTGCCTGGATTTGGGCTATATTAGTTTAAAATTCGGCGTTGCATGCGCCTTCGTTCTAAAATAAACAGGAACTCCATGCGTGCATGAATGCTACTCATTCATAAGCCAAAGCAGGAGGCTCTTGGAATGCAAATCAGAAGAAAATACACTGGCCAGCAGAGTAGAATGTTGCGTCCTCCATATGTACATGTGATCATCATAAAAAATAATCCTCGTATACATCCAGCTTTTTGAAGCAAACAGCAATGATTTTAATTCCTGGTGGTGATGGTGATCAAACTACTTACAGCAGCTAGTAACAGAAATAAGAGCAGTCTAGCCTGTTGCTTAGCAGTGCTAGCCTACTGATCCATTAACTACACAACAACTGCAAAGAAAAAAATAAACTATTGCAACCAAAGTTGGAGGTCCTCTCCATGCTCTTTGTGCATTCCATGTCTGAGCTGTGTTTTATGTTGTGACTTTTACAAGTCTGTCCAGCTAGTTAGTTAGTCCATCCATTTACAAGAGTCAGCTTTGGAAATCAAGCTGTATTCTCACTTGGTCCTCACAAGAGAAACAGTCAGGCATCAGGTTTCAGCTGATAGTAGGTACAACGTGGATATATGTTTTGTAATACTTTCTTTCTTCAGAAACACCGCATTCTCTTACTGATGCTTGTTCGTCCATTCACATGCATCGCTAACTGAAAGCAAACATCCATTCTGCATAATAACATGGGTAACAAGCAGAGACAACACAAGAGTGCAATGGTCGCATCGCTATTGAACCATATGAAGGAAATATGCCCTAGAGGCAATAATAAAGTTATTATTTATTTCCTCATATCATGATAAATGTTTATAATTCATGCTAGAATTGTATTAACCGGAAACATGATACATGTGTGAATACATAGACAAACATAACGTCACTAGTATGCCTCTACTTGACTAGCTCATTAATCAAAGATGGTTATGTTTCCTAACCATAGACATGTGTTGTCATTTGATTAATTAATGGGATCACATCATTAGGAGAATGATGTGATTGACATGACCCATTCCGTTAGCCTAGCACTTGATCGTTTAGTATGTTGCTATTGCTTTCTTCATGACTTATACATGTTCCCGTAACTATGAGATTATGCAACTCCCGTTTACGGAGGAACACTTTGTGTGCTACCAAAGCGTCTGGCGTAACTGGGTGATTATAAAGGAGCTCTACAGGTGTCTCCAAAGGTACATGTTGGGTTGGCGTATTTCGAGATTAGGTTTTGTCAATCCGATTGTCGGAGAGGTATCTCTGGGCCCTCTCGGTAATGCACATCACTATAAGCCTTGCAAGCAATGTAGCTAATGAATTAGTTCACGGAATGAAGCATTACGTAGCAGTAAAGAGACTTGCCGGTAATGAGATTGAACTAGGTATTAGATACCGGCGATCGAATCTCGGGCAAATAACATGCCGATGACAAAGGGAACAACGTATGTTGTTATGCGGTTTGACCAATAAAGATCTTACGTAGAATATGTAGGAGCCAATATGAGCATCCAGGTTCCGCTATTGGTTATTGACCGAGAATAGTTCTAGGTCATGTCTACATAGTTCTCAAACCCGTAGGGTCCGCTTGCAACAACGTTACGACGACAGTTTTATTATGAGTTTATATGTTTTGATGTACCAAAGGTTATTCGGAGTCCCGGATGTGATCCCGGACATGACGAGGAGTCTTGAAATGGTCGAGACATAAAGATTGATATATTGGAAGCCTATATTTGGATATCGGAATCGTTCCGGGAGAAACCGGGATTTTTCCGAGATACCGAGGTTACGGAACCCCGGGGTTATTGGGCCTACATGGGCCATGAGGGAGAAGAGGAGGGCCGGCTAGGGCAGGCGCGCCCCTCCCCTAGTGCGAATAGGACAAGGAAGGGGCGGCACACCCTCCTCTTTCCCTCCCCTTTCCTTCTCCACCAAGGCAAGAGGGGGAGTCCTACTCCTGGTGGGAGTAGGACTCCTCGGCGCACCCTAGGGGCGGCCGCACCTCCCCTCCCTCCTTTATATCACGGGGCAGGGGGCACCTCTAGACACACAAGTTGATCTTCGTGATGGATTCCTTAGCACGTGTGCGGTGCCCCCTCCACCATATTCCACCTCGGTCATATCGTTGCGGTGTTTAGGCGAAGCCACTGTGTCGATAGAACATCATCATCGTCCTGCCCGTCGTCTTGTGGAACTCATGCCGACACCCTCTTTGGATCGAGTCCGGGGATGCGTCATCGAGCTGAGCGTGTGCTGAACTTCCGGAGGTGCCGTCGTTCGGTGCTTGGATCGGTCGGATCGTGAAGACGTACGACTACATCAACCGCGTTGTCATAACGCTTCCGCTTACGGTCTACGAGGGTACGTGGACAACACTCTCCCCTCTCGTTGCTATGCATCACCATGATCTTGCGTGTGCGTAAGAATTTTTTTTAAATTACTACGTTCCCCAACAGTGGCATCCGAGCCTATGTTTTATGCGTAGATGTTATATGCATGAGTAGAACACAAGTGAGTTGTGGGCGATACAAGTCATACTGCTTACCAGCATGTCATACTTTGGTTCGGCGGTATTGTTGGATGAAGCGGCCCGGACCGACATTACGCGTACGCTTACGCGAGACTGGTTCTACCGACGTGCTTTGCACATAGGTGGCTGGCGGGTGTCTATTTCTCCAACTTTAGTTGAACCGAGTGTGGCTACGTCCGGTCCTTGCGAAGGTTAAAACAGCACTAACTTGACAAACTATCGTTGTGGTTTTGATGCGTAGGTAAGAACGGTTCTTGCTCAGCCCGTAGCAGCCACATAAAATTTGCAACAACAAAGTAGAGGACGTCTAACTTGTTTTTGCAGGGCATGTTGTGATGTGATATGGTCAAGACGTGATGCTATATTTTATTGTATGAGATGATCATGTTTTGTAACCGAAGTTATTGGCAACTGGCATGAGCCATATGGTTGTCACTTTATTGTATGAAATGCAAACGCCCTGTAATTGTTTTACTTTATCACTAAGCGGTAGCGATAGTCGTAGAAGCAATAGATGGCGTAACGACAACGATGCTACGATGGAGATCAAGGTGTCGGCGCCGGTGGCGATGGTGATCCTGGCAGGTGCTTGAGATGGAGATCACAAGCACAAGATGATGATGGCCATATCATATCACTTATATTGATTGCATGTGATGTTTATCATTTATGCATCTTATCTTGCTTTGATTGATGGTAGCATTTTAAGATGATCTCTCACTAAATTATCAAGAAGTGTTCTCCCACGAGTATGCACCGTTGCGAAAGTTCTTCGTCTTTGAGACACCACGTGATGATCGGGTGTGATAGGCTCTACATTCAAATACAACAGGTGCAAAGCGGTTGCACAGCGGAATACTCGGGTTAAACTTGGCGAGCCTAGCATATAACAGATATGGCCTCGAACACGGAGACCAAAAGGTCGAGCGTGAATCATATAGTAGATATGATCAACATAGTGATGTTCACCATTGAAACTACTCCATATCACGTGATGATCGGACATGGTTTAGGTGATTTGTATCACGTGATCACTTAGATGACTAGAGATGTCTATCTAAGTGTGAGTTCTTAAGTAATATGATTAATTGAACTTAAATTTATCATGAACTTAGTACCTGATAGTGTTTTGCTTGTCTATGATTGTTGTAGATAGATGGCTCGTGCTGTTGTTCCGTTGAATTTTAATGCGTTCCTTGAGAAAGCAAAGTTGAAAGATGATGGTAGCAATTACATGGACTGGGTCCGTAACCTGAGGATTATCCTCATTGCTGCACAGAAGAATTACGTCCTGGAAGCACCGCTGGGTGCCAGGCCTGCTGCTGATGCTTTACGGCTTGGAACCGGGTCTTCAACGACGTTTCGAACGTCATGGAGCATATGAGATGTTCCAGGAGTTGAAGTTAATATTTCAAGCAAATGCCCGGATTGAGAGATATGAAGTCTCCAATAAGTTCTATAGCTGCAAGATGGAGGAGAATAGTTACGTCGGTGAACACATACTCAAAATGTCTGGGTATAATAATCACTTGATTCAAGCTGGAGTTAATCTTCACGATGATAGTGTCATTGACAGAATTCTTCAATCACTACCACCAAGCTACAAAAGCTTCGTGATGAACTATAATATGCAAGGGATGAACAAGACTATTCGAGCTCTTACGCAATGCTAAAAAGCAGCGGAGGTAGAAATCAGAAGGAGCATCAAGTGTTGATGGTCAGCAAGACCACCAGTTTCAAGAAAAGGGCAAAGGGAAGAAGAAGGGGAACTTCAAAAGAACAGCAAACAAGTTGCTGCTCAAGATAAGAAACCAAAGTCTGGACCTAAGCACGAGGACTGAGTGCTTCTACTACAAGCAGGCTGGACCTTTGGAAGCGGAACTGCCCCAAGTATTTGGCGGATAAGAGGGATGGCAAAGTGAACAAAGGTATATGTGATATACATGTTATTGATGTGTACCTTACTAATGCTCGCATGATAGTACACAGGTATTTGATACTGGTTCTGTTGCTAATATTTGCAACTCGAAGCAGGGGACTACGGATTAGCGAAGATTGGCTAAGGGCGAGGTGACGATGCTTGGCGTGGGAAATGGTTCCAAAGTCGATGTGATCGCGGTCGGCACGCTACCTCTACATCTACCATCGGAATTAGTTTTGGACCTAAATAATTGTTATTTGGTGCCAGCGGTGAGCATGAACATTATATTTGGATCTGGTGTGATGCGAGACGGTTATTCATGTAAATCAAAGAATAATGGTTGTTCTATTTATATGAGTAATATCTTTTATGGTCATGCACGCTTGAAGAATGGTCTATTTTTATTGAATCTCAATAGTAGTGATACACATATTCATAGTGTTGAAACCAAAAGATGCAGAGTTGATAATGATAGTGCAACTTATTTGTGGCACTGCCGTTTAGGTCATATCGGTATAAAGCGCATGAAGAAACTCCATACTGATGGACTTTTGGAATCACTTGATTATGAATCACTTGGTACTTGCGAACCGTGCCTCATGGGCAAGATGACTAAAACGCCGTTATCCAGAACTATGGAGCGAGCAACTGATTTGTTGGAAATCATACATACTGATGTTTGTGGTCCAATGAATATTGAGGCTACATGGCGGGTATCGTTATTTTCTCACCTTCACAGATGATTTGAGCAGATATGGGTATATCTACTTAATGAAACACAAGTCTGAAACATTTGAAAAGTTCAAAGAATTTCATAGTGAAGTGGAAAATCATCTTAACAAGAAAATAAAATTTCTACGATCTGATCGTGGAGGAGAATATTTGAGTTCTGAGTTTGGTTTACATTTGAAACAATGCGGAATAGTTTAGCAACTCACGCCACCCGGAACACCATAACGAAATGGTGTGTCCGAACGTCGTAATCGTACTTTACTAGATATGGTGCGATCTATGATGTATCTTACTGATTTACCGCTATCGTTTTGGGGTTATGTTTTAGAGATAGCCGCATTCACGTTAAATAGGACACCATCAAAATCCGTTGAGACGACACCTCATGAACTGTGGTTTGGCAAGAAACCAAAGTTGTCGTTTCTTAAAGTTTGGGGCTGCGATGATTATGTGAAGAAACTTCAACCAGATAAGCTCGAACCCAAATCGGAGAAATGTGTCTCCATAGGATACCCAAAAGAGATTGTTGGGTACATCTTCTATCACAGATCTGAGGGCAAGATTTTCGTTGCTAAATTCGGATCCTTTCTAGAGAAGGAGTTTCTCTCGAAAGAAGTGAGTGGGAGGAAAGTAGAAATTGATGAGGTAACTGTACCTGCTCCGTTATTGGAAAGTAGTCCATCACAAGAACCGGTTCCTGTGACAACTACACCAATTAGTGAGGAAGCTAATGATATTGATCATGAAACTTCAGATCAAGTTTCTCTTGAACCGTGGAGTCAACCAGAGTAAGATCCGCACCAGAGTGGTACGGTAATCCTATTGTGGAAGTCATGTTACTTGACCATGGCGAACCTACGAACTATGAAGAAGCGATGGTGACCCCAGATTCCGAAAAATGGCTAGAAGCCATGAAAGCTGAGATGGGATCCATGTATGAGAACAAAGTATGGACTTTGGTTGACTTGCCCGATGATCGGAAAGCCATTGAGAAGAAATGGATCTTTAAGAAGAAGGCGACGCTGATGGTAATGTAGCGTCTATAAAGCTCGACTTGTTGTGAAAGGTTTTCGACAAGTTCAAGGGGTTGACTACGATGAGACTTTCTCACCCGTAGTGATGCTTAAGTCTGTCCGAATCATGTTAGCAATTGCTGCATTTTATGATTATGAAATTTGGCAAATGGATGTCGAAACTGCATTCTTGAATGGATTTCTGGAAGAAGAGTTGTATATAATGCAACCAGAAGGTTTTGTCGATCCAAAAAGTGCTAACAAAGTGTGCAAGCTCCAGCGATCCATTTATGGACTGGTCAAGCATCTCGGAGTTGGAATAAACGCTTTGATAGTGTGATCAAAGCATATGGTTTTATACAGACTTTTGGAGAAGCCTGTATTTACAAGAAAGTGAGTGGGAGCTCTGTAGCATTTCTGATATTATATGTAGATGACATATTATTGATTGGAAATGATATAGAATTTCTGGATAGCATAAAAGGATACTTGAATAAAAGTTTTTCAATGAAATACCTCGGTGAAGCTACTTACATATTGGGCATCAAGATCTATAGAGAAAGATCATGGCGCTTGATTGGACTTTCACAAAGCACATACCTTGATAAAGTTTTGAAAAAGTTCAAAATGGATCAGGCAAAGAAAGGGTTCTTGCCTGTATTACAAGGTGTGAAATTGAGTCAGACTCAATGCCCGACCACAGCGAGAAGATAGAGAGAAAATGAAAGATGTTCCTTATGCTTCAGCCATAGGCTCTATCATGTATGCAATGCTGTGTACCAGACTGACGTATGCTTAGCAATAAGTTTGGCAGGAAGGTACCAAAGTAATCCGAGTGGATCCTTTGGACAGCGGTCAAGAACATCCTGAAATACCTGAAAAGGACTAAGGATATGTTTCTCGTATATGGAGGTGACAAAGAGCTAGTCGTAAATGGTTACGTCGATGCAAGCTTTGACACTGATCCGGACGATTCTAAATCATAGGCCGGATACGTGTTTTTATTAAATGGTGGAGCTGTAAGTTGGTGCAGTTCTAAACAAAGCGTCGTGGCGGGATCTACATGAGAAGCGGAGTACATAGCTGCTTCGAAAGCAGCAAATGAAGGAGTGCGGATGAAAGAGTTCATTTCCGATCTAGGTGTCATACCTAGTGGATCGGGACCAATGAAGATCTTCTGTGACAATACTAGTGCAATTGCCTTGGCAAAGGAATCCAGATTTCACAGGAGGACCAAGCACATCAAGAGACGCTTCAATTCCATCTGGGACCAAGTCCAGGTGGGAGACATAGAGATTTGCAAGATACATACAGATCTGAATGTTGCAGATCCGTTGACTAAGCCTCTTCCACGAGCAAAACATGATCAGCACCAAGACTCCATGGGTGTTAGAATCATTCTTGTGTAATCTAGATTATTGACTCTAGTGGAAGCGGGAGACTGAAGGAAATATGCCCTAGAGGCAATAATAAAGTTATTATTTATTTCCTCACATCATGATAAATGTTTATTATTCATGCTAGAATTGTATTAACCGGAAACATGATACATGTGTGAATACATAGACAAACATAACGTCACTAGTATGCCTCTACTTGACTAGCTCATTAATCAAAGATGGTTATGTTTCCTAACCATAGACATGTGTTGTCATTTGATTAATGGGATCACATCATTAGGAGAATGATGTGATTGACATGACCCATTCCGTTAGCCTAGCACTTGATCGTTTAGTATGTTGCTATTGCTCTCTTCATGACTTATACATGTTCTCGTAACTATGAGAATACGCAACTCCGTTTACGGAGGAACACTTTGTGTGCTACCAAACGTCTGGCGTAACTGGGTGATTATAAAGGAGCTATCTGGTGTCTCCAAAGGTACATGTTGGGTTGGCGTATTTGAGATTAGGTTTTGTCACTCCGATTGTCGGAGAGGTATCTCTGGGCCCTCTCGGTAATGCACATCACTATAAGCCTTGCAAACACGTAGCTAATGAGTTAGTTACGGAATGATGCATTACGTAACGAGTAAAGAGACTTGCGATAGCGAGATTGAACTAGGTATTAGATACCGACGATCGAATCTCGGGCAAGTAACATGCCGATGACAAAGGGAACAACGTATGTTGTTATGCGGTTTGACCGATAAAGATCTTCGTAGAATATGTAGGAGCCAATATGAGCATCCAGGTTCCGATATTGGTTATTGACCGAGAATAGTTCTAGGTCATGTCTACATAGTTCTCGAACCCGTAGGGTCCTTGCAACAATCTTACGATGACAGTTTTATTATGAGTTTATATGTTTTGATGTACGAAGGTTGTTGAGTCATGGCTGTGATGCGGACATGACGAGGAGTCTCGAAATGGTCGAGACATAAAGATTGATATATTGGAAGCCTATATTTGGATATCGGAATCGTTCGGGAGAAACCGGGATTTTTCCGAGATGCAGGGGTTACCGGAACCCCCCGGGGGTTATTGGGCCTACATGGGCCATGAGGGAGAAGAGGAGGGCCGGCTAGGGCAGGCCGCGCGCCCCCTCCCCCCTAGTCCGAACAGGACAAGGAAGGGGGAGGGGCGGCGCCCCCCTTTCCTCTTTCCCCTCCCCCCTTTCCTTCTCCACCAAGGCAAGAGGGGGGAGTCCTACTCGCGGTGGGAGTAGGATTCCTCTAGGCGCACCCCTAGGGGGCCGGCCGCACCTCCCCCTCCTTTATATCACGGGGCAGGGGGCACCTCTAGACACACAAGTTGATCTTCGTGATCGTTCCTTAGCCGTGTCTGGTGCCCCCTCCACCATATTCCACTCGGTCATATCGTTGCGGTGTTTAGGCGAAGCCTGCGTCGATGAGAACATCATCATCGTCCCACGCCGTCGTCTTGTGGAACTCATCCCGACACCCTGCTTGGATCGGAGTCCGGGATCGTCATCGAGCTGAGCGTGTGCTGAACTTCGGAGGTGTCATACGTTCGGTGCTTGGATCGGTCGGATCGTGAAGGCGTCACGACTACATCAACAGCGTTGTCATAACGCTTCCGCTTACGGTCTACGAGGGTACGTGGACAACACTCTCCCCTCTCGTTGCTATGCATCACCATGATCTTGCGTGTGCGTAGGTATTTTTTTGAAATTACTACATTCCCCAACACCATATGTACAAGTGCTAATCGCCACAGTTCAGGAATTGATTTAAGTGCTTGTTCATGACCCTTGGTTCTTGCCAATGAATTGTACCAGGCTTGAGCTCATGTTTTGAACCATATTCGTTCATCTATCTTTGCATAGTATCTGAAGAACTGAACTGAACAGAACAAACTCTATCAACCTGATACCATACGCGAGTAGTATCAGCAGTACAAAATAAAAAGAAAAGCATTTCACCCGCAACTAAAATAAAAAATAAAAAATAAAATAAAAAGAAAAGCACAAATCACCTATTGGCACTAGTAGAAAACAGGGCTAACGTTCGGGCCTGGCCAGCCCATTAGTCCCGGTTCTTCAAGAACCGGGACCCATGGGGGGTATTAGACCCGGTTCGTGAGCCAGAGGGGCCAACTTGAGGGCCTCGTGGCTATCGGTCCCGGTTCGTTTGGAACCATTTGTCTCGGTTCAAGCCACGAACCGGGACCAATGGTCCTCGCTCCTGGCCCACAACCATTGGTCCCGATTAAGTGGCTTGAAGCTGGGGACGGAAGAGGAGCTTTAGTCCTGGTTCATGCCACGAACCGGGACAAATAAGTTGCCTATATATACCTTGTGGCCAGAACACACCACAATGCTCTATTTTTCCAATCCGGCGAGGAGAGGGCATTTGGGTGCTCTAGTTCACCTCCTATGCACATGAGGTGTTCGATGAAATGCCCGAGCCACACTAGTTAAGCTTTCTCCTCTCGAAGCTCGACCTTTCAGCTCCATTTTTTTCGAGATTTGGCTAGATTTAGGGGTCCGTCACGCCCCGTCCCCGTTTTCACCGCCGTTGATCACCCGCGCCGATCTCGTCGTCGGCACCACCGTGGTGAGCCTCTTGTTATTATCTTCTTTCTGATACTTGTCTGCTTTTCTTACTTTAGATAGATATTTGTCCGATTTTCTTAATTTTGACACACATAATTATATGTAATGCACGCAGATGAACCGGCAATGGATATATGGTGAGTACATTAAGGGCTTGCATATTTTTTTCGAAGTGGCTGAGGCAAACAAGAAAAATGGTTTTATGTCTTGTCCATGCACTAAATATGGGAATACGAAGTCTTACTCTGACCGGAAAATCCTTCACACCCACCTGCTTTACAAGGGTTTCATGCCACACTATAATGTTTGGACGAGGCACGGAGAAATAGGGGTTATGATGGAAGATGGCGAAGAAGAAGAGGGCGATGACAACTATGTGCCCCTGAATACGGTGATGCTGCAGCGGGGAGCTCTTTGAAGATCAAGAGGAACCGGATGATGTGCCCGATGATGCCGCAGGGAAGCTGCTAAAGATCAAGAGGAACCAGACGATGTGCCCGATGATGATCTCCGCGGGTCATTATCGATGCAAGGACACAATCACGAAAGTCAAAAGGAGAAGCTGAAGTTCGATCGCATGTTAGAGGATCACAAAAAAAAAGTTGTACCCCAATTGTGAAGATGGCAACACAAAGCTGGGTACCGTACTGAAATTGCTACAGTGGAAGGCAGAGAATGCTGTGCCTGACAAAGGTTTTGAGAAGCTACTAAAAATATTGAAGAAGAAGCTTCCCAAGGAAAATGAATTGCCCGACAGCACGTACGCAGCAAAGAAGGTCGTATGCCCTCTAGGATTGGAGGTGTAGAGTATACATGCATGCCATAACGACTGCATCCTCTACCGCAGTGCGTACAAGGATTTGAACGCATGCCCGGTATGCGGTGCATTGAGGTATAAGATCAGACAGATGACCCTGGTGATGTTGACGGCGAGCCCCGCAGAAAGAGAGTTCCTGCAAAGGTGATGTGGTATGCTCATATAATACCACGGTTGAAATGACTGTTCAGAAACAAAGAGCATGGCAAGTTGATGCGATGGCACAGTGAGGACCGTAAGAAAGACGGGAAGTTGAAAGCACCTGCTGACGGGTCGCAGTGGAGAAAAATCAAGAGAGAATCTTGGGCTGAGTTTGCACGTGACCCAAAGGAGCGTATGGTTTGGTTTAAGTGCGGATGGCATTAATCCTTTCGGGAAGCGAGCAGCAATCATAGCACCTGGCCCGTGACTCTATGTATTTATAACCTTCCTTCTTGGATGTGCATGAAGCGGAAGTTCATTATGATGCCAGTTCTCATCCAAGGCCCTAAGCAACCCGGCAACAACATTGATGTGTACCTAAGGCCATTAGTTGAAGAACTTTTACAGCTGTGGAATGAAAACAGTGTATGTGCATGGGATGAGCACAAACAGGACGAATTTAACCTGCACGCGTTGCTGTTTGTAACCATCAACGATTGGCCCGCTCTCAGTAACCTTTCAGGACAGACAAACAAGGGATACCACGCATGCACGCACTGTTTAGCTGACACCGAAAGTATATACAGGAAGCTGCAGGAAGAATGTGTACACAGGCCATCGTCGATTTCTTCCGACCAACCATCAATGTCGAAAGAAAGGCAAGCATTTCAAAGGCGAGGCAGATCACGGAAGAAGCCCGCCATGCGTACCGGTGATCACGCATTTGCTATGGTCAATGATTTACCGTAAGCTTTGGAAAGGGTCGACGGACTAGCTGTTCTCGGACGCTGGGGACACGCACCCATGTGGAAGAAGAAATCTATATTTTGGGACCTACCCTACTGGAAAGACCTAGAGGTCCGCTCTTTGATTGACGTGATGCACGTGACGAAGAACCTTTGCGTGAACCTGCTAGGCTTCTTGGGCGTGTATGGGAAGACAAAAGATACAGCTGAGGCACGGGAGGACCTGCAACGTTTGCACGAAAAAGACGGCATGCCTCCAAAGCAGTATGAAGGTCCTGCCAGCTATGCTCTTACCAAAGAAGAGAAGGAAATCTTCTTTGAATGCCTGCTTAGTATGAAGATCCCGACTGGCTTCTCGTCGAATATAAAGGGAATAACAAATATGGCAGAGAAAAAGTTTCAGAATCTAAAGTCTCATGACTGCCACGTGATTATGACGTAACTGCTTCCGGTTGCATTGAGGGGGCTTCTACCGGAAAATGTCCGATTAGCCATTGTGAAGCTATGTGCATTTCTCAATGCAATCTCTCAGAAGGTGATCGATCCAGAAATCATACCAAGGCTAAGGAGTGATGTGGTGCAATGTCTTGTCAGTTTCGAGCTGGTGTTCCCACCATCGTTCTTCAATATCATGGCCTTGCGTCCTAGTTCATCTAGTTGACGAAATTGTCATTCTGGGCCCCGTATTTCTACACAATATGTACCCCATTGAGAGGTTCATGGGAGTCATAAAGAAATATGTCCGTAACCGCGCTAGGCCATAAGGAAGCATCTCCATGGGCCATCAAACAGAGGATGTCATTGGGTTTTGTGTTGACTTCATTCCTGACCTTAAGAAGATAGGTCACCCTAAATCGCGGTATGAGGGGAGACTGGCTGGAAAAGGCACGCTTGGAGGGGAGACAATAATATGCAGGGACGGATATTCTTGGTCTCAAGCACACTGCACAGTTCTACAGAACACTACCTTGGTGACCCCTTATGTCGATGAAACACAAGAACAGTCTGCGCTCCAAACACCCGGAGCAGTGCGACGACTGGATTACATGTGAACACATAAGGACTTCAAGCAGTTGGTTGGAAACACGTCTCAGGGATGAAAACACTGTTTGTAATGAGCTGTACTCGTTGTCCAGGGGACCATCTTTGACTGTTACGATTTGGAAAGGATACGAGATAAATGGGAATACATTTTACACGATCGTCCAAGATCAAAAGAGCATCAACCAAAACAGCGGTGTCCGCTTTGATGCGGCCACCAAGAGGGGAAAGGACACATATTATGGTTACATAGTGGACATATGGGAACTTGACAACGAAGTAGATTTTAAGGTCCCTTTGTTTAAATGCAAATGGGTCAATCTGTCGAGGGAGGCGAAGTACAGGTAGACCCACAGTACGGAATGACAACAGTGGATCTGAACAATCTTGGGTACACTGACGAACCGTTCGTCCTAGCCAATGATGTGGCACAGGTTATCTATGTGAAGGACATGTCTACCAAACCAAGAAAAAGAAAAAAAATAAGGAAGCGAATATATCATACGATGAGCCAAAGCGCCACATAGTTCTTTCAGGAAAAAGGGATATCGTGGGAGTGGAGGGCAAGACAAACATGTCCGAAGATTATGAAAAGTTTCATGAAATTCCTCCCTTCAAAGTCAAGGTTGACCCAAGCATCCTGATAAATGATGAAGATTATCCATGGTTACGACGCAATAAGGAAAGGACACAAGCGAAGAAAAAGTGAAAACTTTTTCCACAATTATTATGATGATACCATGCCAACTTTCAACCTTTTAAGTAGTTCATTTGAAATGCGTGTTGTAACAGACAAGTTTCCATCTGAAATCCTGATACTTCGAAAAAGATTGTCCGTTTTGTACATGAAGTGCATCCAGTTTTTGCCGTAGCCCACTCAACTTTCTTGCACATGCTATGTGGATGAAATGATGATACCATGCCAACTTCCAACCTTTTCAGAGTTCATTTCAAATGCTTTTCAATTTCAGGGTCTTATAGCTCAAAATAATCGGTAAATGCATGAAAAATAACCCTCTCAACTTTTTAGCACATGCTATGTGGGTAAAAGGGATGATGTAAGTAGAAACCAAATAAAATAAAATAAACTCTAATAAATTATATAAGTAGAAACATAATAAACTTTTATAAATAAGTAGAAACAATTATCAAAGTATTTTCTGTAAAAAACATTAAAAGCAAAAATAATTTCCATAAAATAAGTACAAACAGCAAAAAGAAAATAAAATAAATAAGTATAAACAAAATAAACTTTTATAAATAATTAGAAAAAAGTAAAATAAATAAGTAGAAACAAAATAAAATAAAATAAAATAAAATTTTATAAAATAAATATGTAGAAACAAAATAAAATAAAATAAAATAAACTTTTATAAAATAAATATGTAGAAACAAAATAAAACAAAATAAAATAAACTATTAAAAAATAAAAAAATAAAGCAACAAAGAAAACAAAAAATGCCACCTACTAGGGCACCACGGCCTGAATACTACTAGAAACCCAGCTAGTTGCGACCGGATTCAGCTAGTGAGGTGGGACTAAACTTTAAATGTCGCTTGTGGCAGCACAGGGCCTTTGGTCGGTTGGAAGCACCAACCCGGGACTAAAGAGGCATTAATGCGGACCAACGGTACCAATGCACCTTTAGTCCCGGTTGGTGCCTAACCGAGACCAAAACCTCTTCCGCCCTTTGGGCTGCTAAAAGAGGCATTTTCGTCGGTTGGAGGCACCAATGGGACTAAGGAGGCATTGGTCCCGGTTGGTGCCACGAACCGGTACCAATGCTCGCCTATATAAGCAGCACTTCGTGAAAATTTGGTTCGATTCGTTCTTCCCTTGCCGAGCTGCCCGTCCGTCTCCGCCTGCGCCCGTCGCCGTAAATGCCCTTCGTCGCAATCCCGCACCACCCCGCCGCCGCCCGCCCACGCCCGTGCCTTGACGCCGCCGACCCTGCCGTCGCCGCCCGCCCGTGCCCTTGTGACGCCGTCGCCCGTCGCCGCCCGCCTCGCCCGCACCTCCACGATCGCCGTCGCCGTCCCGACATAAATCGCCATGAGCAAAATTTTTGCTTATTTAATTTGATGTTAGTAGTAGTTAATTTAGATGTGTAGTATAATTTAGATGTGTAGTTAATTGAGTTAGATTTTGTTAGTTTTTTTTTAGATTTTTTTATAGTTCATAGTTTTTTTTTTAGAGGTGTAGTTCATAGATTTTTTTGTTAGTTTTTTTTCATATTATGTAATTAATTTGTTCATATTGTGTTAGATTTATTTCTGTTAATAGATTTTTTGGTGATATTATTGTTGAATATGCATGTTTGTATGTTCATATATATGCAAAGATCGAATATGTCAAATATTTATGAGTTTTTTCTGTTCATAGAATTTTTATGATTTTTTTCTGTTGTAATTTTGTTCATAGAATTTTAATGTTTTTTTTGTTCATAGTATTTTCTTTGTCAATTTATGTATATGTTCATATTGTGTATGTATATGAAAATTGTGCATGATCAAAGTCATTTATGAATATGTTCATATTTAGAATAGAGGAAAAAGGAAAAAAATAAGAAGAGAAAGTGTTTAATATAATTAGTCAGAAAAATAATTGAACTATAGTTAAACTAGTTTATTTTTAGTAAGTACTACTTTATTTTATTTATAGTAAGTTGTTCATATATAGTTGAACTAGCTAGTTGATTTAATAAACTACTTTATTTTACTATATATAGAAGTAGTTTGATTTTAGTAAGTACTACTTTATTTATTTATAGTAAGTGCTTAGTAGTTAAACTAGTTGATTTAATTAATAAACTACTTTATTTAGCTATATATAGAAGTAGTTCCCGCATCGACGTCGACGATGCCTATCCCACATCCTCGTCATAAATCAACTCGGCGGTGGACGCCTGCTTGATCAGGGCCATGTTCGGGACTGGGCTCCGCCGGGCTGGTATTGGGAGGTGCTACCTTCCGGGGGACGTAGGTTGGTGAGGAGGCAGCCCGTTGTTGACCGATCTTTGTTTGGTGGCGGTCGCATGGGCCAGTGACGGTGCTGAGGCTTCCGGACACCGCGGAGGTGGTGCGTCACCGTGTCAGCGAGGAGGGCGAAACCGTCCGTCGCTACATGGTTGCATTGGAGGGCAGGTTTGACAATACCTGGCAGGTTCTTGAGAGATCTCACTGGAACTATTATCCTGTGATGGTTCCTTATCTTTGGGTGTCCATCGCCCGGCGATACCACGTCGGGCGCTACGGTTCTAGCTGTATTAGCGATGCTATATGTATGATATTATTCGATGAGTATTACTGATAATATTCGACGATGTATGGACACAAGAGCTACCTAGCTAGGGTTAATACGGCAAGAAGAGGAACGCACATCAGTCAAGAAACTAGACGGGGGATGACTGGGGGCTTCAATGCAATGGAGAGAGAGGAAAGGGAAGGCTCACCTCAATGGATGCCGCGCGGATTTGGAGATCTGCCCGCTGGTCGCCGTTGCAACCGCCGGCCGGCCGGACGAGCAGAAGGAAGGAGCTGGAGCAGGGCAGCTTGGCCGGCCTGGGCTCTCTTCTGTTTTGGTGGACTTGGGTCAGAGGGCAGTTTGGTCCTTGCGTTTCAGTCTATTTCCTAAGACTGTCTCAAAAAATAGTATATTTCCTAAGAAGAAAAAAAGCTCTAACCACACTCTAAAAGAGAAGAAAGCACATTCACCAAAGCGTAATTTGTCTCCGTTCCAAAGAGAGGAAAATATATTTCTGTCTGTCGTGGTTAAAAGTTGGAATGTTAGTTCCAAATTTAATATTGAATTTACCTCTGTTGCATTTTTTACGGTATAAGCAAGACGAACATTCTACGTTTCTACAAGAAAAACGTCATCACACTCGATGGGTGGTGAGTGGGGAAATACGAAATGAGAGGCACTGAGGTGGCTGACTAAACAGTAAACTGTTAAATCGAATGTTCGAATTTAGAATGTATCCATGCCCTCTCTCGCTTATGTCTCTGTTTGTATGGCTCCAGATTTTCAATTTCTTCCTTTCCGAGAAAATCGCTTCTTTTCTTGTGAAGATGAATTCATTTCAAGAAATTACCAAGACATACATACAAGAGAGGAAAACGAAATATAAATAGGGAGGAGTGGAGAGCTGGATGAAATCAAACATGTACAAAACCCGAATTAAGAGGGACGGCGGCTCGACCAATTCTTTCACAAAGTGTCGTGCGTAATGACGCACTATGCGCGTGTGATGCTGGCTCCTCGGCTTCTAACTTGTTTCATCCTACCAAGCCTTCTGTGATGCATGGACAATGTCGTCCGTGCATCTCGCGTCATTATGTACTTGAGAAAAGCGTAAAAGGTGTCGCAGCCGAGGAGGATCCCTTCGATGAGAAAATTGTCATGCATAATTGAGTTGCTTCATTATACCAACCCTTCCGTAGCAAATCTCGTGTCATCATAGGCATGGAAACAAAGAAAAAAGAAAAGTTTGCCAAGATAAGGAAAAGAAGAAATATTGGATAAGAAGCAAGGAAAATTTTTTGTTGTGTGCTTGATAAGGAGTGAATAATTGTTTAATGTTATGAATTGATGATTTTGTCCCTACACGACACGCGTTAGAGGCCACACTCAATGTGCTCATAACAACATGTGCGCTTGTAATCAATCACTCTCACACCATTTCTTTTTGTCCTGCGACCTCTTTGGTAGGAGTAAGAGACAAGAGGCTCAGATGTATGTTGCTCGTAGTACTTGTTCCTCTCTGAACCAGCAAAGCGTCGGGAGCATCTACTGATTTGTCACGAACTGCAACTTGTGCATCACCGTGGGGCCGCTGCCATGCAGAAACGGAGTGGTCGGACGCCTTGCCGAAGACCAGCTCTCCAGACGAGATAAGCTGGAATCCTTAGCGTCGGCACTACAATATTGGGGGCCCACCGTAGAAACACATTGTGCATTATGGAGTGTGAACTCGGTACTATGTATTCCTTTTCTGATGCCTCTATTCTTAAGCTCATTTTGTTATTATTTTCATGCATTCTTTGTGCCAACAGTTTGTGTAGGACAGGTCGGTAAAAGCTGATGAAAATGAATATAGGAGAATGAAGGAAGGCACACCCTATATAGGCAGTGGTCTATAAATGGTGTACCAAGTATGTGGGAGAACATTTATATTCGATTAACTTCGTAAAATACTTCACATGGTCTATCTTCCCAAATTATAGCTGCCATGAATGCTATAATTCCATGACCACTCTCATTTGATCATTCAGTTCCTTTCTGTAGAAATGTTTTTATATAGAGCATCTACAGAAAGGAGTGATAGGAGTGCATCTACATACCTTTGTAGATAGCGAGCGGAAGCGTTCAAGAGAACAGGGTTGAGGAGTCATACTAAATGCGTGATCCAAATCATCCATGACCAAGTGCCAAGCGGACAGTACCTCCAGCGTTCAACACACGTGCGGGCGGATGGCGTCTCCCGACCTTGATCCAGCAAGGAGGAGGGAGAGGTTGAGGAAGAAGGCTCCAACAGCAGCATGATGGCGTGGTGGTGATGGAGTGGCAGTTCTTCGGCAGGGCTTCGCCAAGCTCACGCGGAGGAGGAGAGGTGTTGGGGAGGGGAGGGGCTGCGCCTTGGATGTTGTGTGCAGCCCTCCCCTTGCCCCTCTATTTATAGGGGAAGGGGAAGGGGCGGCCCCTCTAGATGAGATCTAGAGGCGGCCAAGGGAAGGGCTTGCCCCCCAAGCAAGGCGCCCCACTGGGTTTCCCCAACCCTAGGCGCATGGGCCCAAGGGGGGATGCGCCCAGCCCTCCAGGGGCTGGTTCCCTGCCCACTACAGCCCATGAGGTCCTTCGAGAGAGGTGGTCCCTCCCGGTGGACCCCCGGAACCTCTCCGGTGGCCCCGGTACAATACCGATATGCCCCCGAAACTTTTCGGTGACCGTATGACAACTTCCCATATATAAATCTTCACCTCCAGACCATTCTGGAACTCTTCGTGACGTCCGGGATCTTATCCGGGACTCTGAACAACATTCGGTAATCACATACAAGTCTTCCTAATAACCCTAGCGTCACCGAACCTTAAGTGTGTAGACAACCAGCAACCAAAACAAAAGATCGTTGAACCAACGACCTTTTGGTTTGGTCGTTGCCTTCTACGACCATATTACAAAGAAGGTCGTTAATTTCCATTAAAGACAATTAGCTTTTAACCATCTGTTTTTGGTCACAAAAAGGTCGCAAATGGAAAACAACAACCATTTAGCGACCAATAGTGATGGTCACAAGTTGACGTATTTCTTGTAGTGACTCGATAGTTCAGTGTGCCATGCTTTACGGCGTAGAACCGGGACTTCAAAGACGTTTTGAACACCACAGCGCATATGAGATGGTCCAAGAGTTGAAGCTTATATTTCGAGATAATGCCCGGGTTGAGAGATATGAAGTCTCCAACAAAGTTCTATACATGTAAGATAGAGGAGAATAGTTCTGGCAGTGAACAAATACTCAAATTGTCCGGGTATCATAACCACTTGACTTAGCTAGGAATTGATTCCAGTTGAGAGTGCTATTGACAGAATTCTTCAGTCACTGCCACCAAGCTACAAAGGCTTCGTAATGAACTATAATATGCAAGGGATGACGAAAACGATTCCCGAGCTCTTCGCGATGCTGAAATTGGCGGAGGTAGAAATCAAGAAGGAGCATCAAGTGTTGACGGTTAACAAGACCAATAGTTTCAAGAATAAGGGCAAGGGAAAGAAAGGGAACTTCAAGAAGAATGGCAAGCAAGTTGCCGCTCCCATGAAGAAGCCCAAAGCTGGACCCAAGCCTGAAACTGAGTGCTTCTACTACAAAGAAAATGGTCACTGGAAGCGGAACTTGTTGGGGAACGCAGTAATTTCAAAAAATTTCCTACGCACACACAGGACCATGGTGATGGCATAGCAACGAGAGGGGAGAGTGTTGTCTACGTACCCTCGTGGGACCGTGGCGGAAGCGATCTGGCGTAGAGGAAGTAGTCGTCGTTCTCCTCGCGATCCTGCCCGATCGGCGCCGTTACTCCGGCACCTCCGTGTCGATGATGGCGTAGAGGAAGTAGTCGTCGTTCTCCTCACGATCCAGCGATCCAGCGCCCGTTACTCCGGCGCCTCCGAGTTCTTGGCACACGTTCAGCTCGATGGCGCTCCTCGGGCTCCGATCCAGCAAAGCTCCGGGGAAGGGGAGTTCAATCGGCCTGACGGCGTGGTGGCGATCTTGATGTTTCACCGTCGCGAGGCTTCGCCTAAGCACCGCTGATATGACCGAGGTGGAATATGGTGGAGGGGGCACCGCCTGCGGCTAAGGAGCGATCTCAAGGATCAACTTGTGTGTTCTAGGGTGCCCCCCTCCCCGTATATAAAGGAGGGAGAGAGGAGGTGGCCGGCCCAAGGGGCGCACCAGGAGGGGAAACCTACTCCAAGTAGGTTTCCCTCTCTTCCTTATCTTATTTGGAGGGAAGGAAGGAGTACTAGTATTTAGGAAATAGTACTAGTAGTACAAATAGGAAGAGGGGAAGGAGAAAGGAAAGGGGCGGCCCCCCCTCCCAGTCGGATTGGGCTTGGGCGCCCCCCTCCCTTGTTCCTTCTCCCTTCCTCCTACATGGGCCTAATAAGGCCCATATACCTCCCGGGGGGTTCCGGTAACCTCCCGGAGCTCCAAACTTCTCCGGAACCTTTCCGGTGTCCAAATATATCCGTCCAATATATTAATCTTTATGTCTCGACCATTTCGAGACTCCTCGTCATGTCCGTGATCATATCCGGACTCGAACAACCTTGGTACATCAAAATACACAAACTCATAATATAACAGTCCTTGAAACCTTAAGCGTCGCGGACCCTACGGTTCGAGAACAATGTAGACATGACCGAGACATATCTCGGTCAATAACCAATAGCGGGACCTGGATGCCCATATTGGTTCCTACATATTCTCTGAAGATCTTTATCGGTCGAGACCGCATAACAACATACGTTGTTCCCTTTGTCATCGGTATGTTACTTGCCGAGATTCGATCGTCGGTATCCAATACCTAGTTCAATCTCGTTACGGCAAGTCTCTTTACTCGATTACGTAATACATCATCTCACAACTAACTCATTAGTTGCGATGCTTGCAAGGCTTATGTGATGTGTATTACCGAGAAGGCCCAGAGATACCTCTCCGAGCAATCGGAGTGACAAAACCTAATCTCGAAATCGCCAACCCAACAAGTACCTTTGGAGACACCTGTAGTACTCCTTTATAATCACCCAGATTCACGTTGTGACGTTTGGTAGTACCAAAGTGTTCCTCCGATGGCAGGAGTTGCATAATCTCATAGTTATAGGAACATGTATAAGTCATGAAGAAAGCAATAGCAACATACTAAGCGATCAAGTGCTAGGCTAACGGAATGGGTCATGTCAATCAGATCATTCTCCTAATGATGTGATCCCGTTAATCAAATGACAACTCATGTCTATGGTTAGGAAACATAACCATCTTTGATTAACGAGCTAGTCAAGTAGAGGCATACTAGTGACACTCTGTTTGTCTATGTATTCACACATGTATTATGTTTCCGGTTAATACAATTCTAGCATGAATAATAAACATTTATCATGATATAAGGAAATAAATAATAACTTTATTATTGCCTCTAGGGCATATTTCCTTGATCTCCCACTTGCACTAGAGTCAATAATCTAGTTCACTCGATAATGATTCTAACACCCATGGAGTCTTGGTGCTGATCATGTTTTGCTCGTGGAAGGCGGCTTAGTCAGCGGGTCTGCAATGTTCAGATCCGTATGTACTTTGCAAATCTCTATGTCTCCCACTTGGACTTGGTCCCGAATGGAATTGAAGGCGTCTCTTGATATGCTTGGTCCTCTTGTGAAATCTGGATTCCTTTGCCAAGGCAATTGCACCAGTATTGTCACTGAAGATCTTCATCGGTCCCGATGCACTAGGTATAACACCTAGATCGGAAATGAACTCTTTCATCCAGACTCCTTCATTTGCTGCTTCCGAAGCAGCTATGTACTCCGCTTCACATGTAGATCCCGCCACGGCGCTTTGTTTAGAACTGCACCAACCGGCGGCTCCACCGTTTAACAAAAACACGTATCCGGTTTGCGATTTAGAATCGTCCGGATCGATTGTCAAAACTTACATCGGCGTAACCATTTACGACTAGCTCTTTGTCACCTCCATATCTGAAACATATCCTTAGTCCTTTTCGGGTATTTCGGGATGTTCTTGACCGCTGTCCGATGATCCACTCTGGATTACTTTGGTACCTTCCTGCCAAGCTTACGCCTAAGCATCGTCGGTCTGGTACACAACATTGCATACATGATAGAGCCTATGGCTGAAGCATAGGGAACATCTTTCATTTTCTCTCTATCTTCTGCTGTGGTCGGGCATTGAGTCGACTCAATTTCACACCTTATGTCTGAGTAAAAACCTTTCTTTGCCTGATCCATTTTGAACTTCTTCAAAACTTTATCAAGGTATGTGCTTTGTGAAAGTTCAATTAAGCGTCTTGATCTATCTCTATAGATCTTGATGCCCAATATGTAAGCAGCTTCACCAAGGTCTTTCATCGAAAACTCTTGTTCAAGTATCCCTTTATGCTATCGAGAAATTCTATATCATTTCCGATCAGTAATATGTCATCTACATATAATATCGGAAATGCTCTGAGCTCCCACTCACTTTCTTGTAAATACAGGCTTCTCCATAAGTCTCATATAAACCCAAATACTTTGATCACACTATCAAAGCGTTTATTCCAACTCCGAGATGCTTGCACCAGTCCATAAATGGATCGCTGGAGCTTGCACACTTTGTTAGCTCCCTTTGGATCGATAAAACCTTCTGGTTGCATCATATACAACTCTTCTTCCGAAACCCATTCGAGGAATGCGGTCTTTACATCCATTTGCCAAATTTCATAATCATAAAATGCGGCAATTGCTAACATGATTCGGACAGACTTAAGCATCGCTTCTGGTGAGAAGGTCTCATCGTAGTCAACCCCTTGAACTTGTCGAAAACCCTTTGCGACAAGTCGAGCTTTGTAGACAACAATATTACCGTCGGCGTCGGTCTTCTTCTTGAAGATCCACTTGTTTTCTATTGCTTGCCGACCCTCGGGCAAATCAACCAAAGTCCACACTTTGTTTTCATACATGGATCCCATATCGGTTCATGGCCTCAAGCCATTTTGCGGAATCTGGGCTCACCATCGCTTCTTCATAGTTCGTAGGTTCATCATGATCTAGTAGCATGACTTCCGAACAGGATTGCCGTACCACTACAGTGCGGATTTTATTCTGGTTGATCTACGAGGTTCTGTAGTAACTTGATCTGAAGTTTCATGATCAACATCATCAACTTCCTCACTATTTGGTGTAGATGTCGCATGAAACTGGTTTACGTGATAAACTACTTTCAAATAAGGGAGAAGGTACAGATTACCTCATCAAGTTCTACTTTCCTCCCACTCACTTCTTTCGAGAGAAACTCCTTCTCTAGAAAGGATCCATTCTTAGCAACAAATGTCTTGCCTTCGGATCTGTGATAGAAGGTGTACCCAACTGTCTCCTTTGGGTATCCTATGAAGACACATTTTTCCGATTTAGGTTCGAGCTTATCAGGTTGAAGCTTTTTCACATAAGCATCGCATCCCCAAACTTTAAGAAAGCGACAACTTTGGTTTCTTGCTAAACCCACAGTTCATAAGGTGTCGTCTCAACGGATTTTGACGGTGTTCTATTCAGCGTGAATGCGGCCGTCTCAAGAGCATAACCCCAAAACGATAGCGGAAAATCTGTAAGAGACATCATAGATCTCACCATATCTAGTAAAGTGCGATTACGACGTACGGACACACCATTGCGCTGTGGTGTTCCGGGTGGCGAGAGATGAGAAACTATTCCGCATTGTTTCAAATGTAGACCAAACTCGTAACTCAAATATTAGCCTCCACGATCAGATCGTAGAAACTTTATTTTCTTATTACGATGATTTTCAACTTCACTCTGAAATTCTTTGAACTTTTCAAATGTTTCAGACTTATGTTTCATTAAGAAGATATACCCATATCTGCTTAAATCATCTGTGAAGGTGAGAAAATAACGATATCCGCCACGAGCCTCAACATTCATTGGACCACATACATACATGTATGATTTCCAACAAATCTGTTGCTCTCTCCATAGTACCGGAGAAGCAGGGTTTTAGTCATCTTGCCCATGAGGCACGGTTACATAAGTGCCAAGTGATTCATAATCAAGTGACTCCAAAAGTCCATCAGTATGGAGTTTCTTCATGCGCTTTATACCGATATGACCTAAACGGCAATGCCACAAATAAGTCGCACTATCATTATCAACTCTGCATCTTTTGGTTTCAACGGTATGAATATGTGTATCACTACTATCGAGATTCATTAAAATAGACCACTCTTCAAGGGTGCATGACCATAAAAGATATTATTCATATAAATAAAACAACCTTTATTCTCTGATTTAAATGAATAACCGTCTCGCATCAAACAAGATCCAGATATAATGTTCATGCTTAACGCTGGCACCAAATAACAATTATTTAGGTCTAAAACTAATCCCGGAGGTAGATGTAGAGGTAGCGTGCCGACCGCGATCACATCGACTTTGGAACCATTTCCCACGCGCATCGTCACCTCGTCCTTAGCCGGTGTTAAGCAATCTGTAGTCCCTGTTTGAGTTGCAAATATTAGCAATGTAACCAGTATCAAATACCAGTGCTACTGTGAGCTCTAGTAAGGTACACATCAATAACATGTATATCATATATACCTTTGTTCACCTTGCCATCCTTCTTATCCGCCAAATACTTGGGGCAGTTCCGCTTCCAGTGACCAGTCTGCTTGCAGTAGAAGCACTCAGTTTCAGGCTTAGGTCCAGACTTGGGTTTCTTCTCCTGAGCAGCAACTTGTTTGCTGTTCTTCTTGAAGTTCCCTTTCTTCTTCCCTTTGCCTTTCTTCTTGAAACTAGTGGTCTTATTGACCATCAACACTTGATGCTCCTTCTTGATTTCTACCTCCGCAGCTTTCAGCATTGCGAAGAGCTCAGGCATAGTTTTTACTAACCCTTGCATATTATAGTTCATCACGAAGCCTTTGTAGCTTGGTGGCAGTGATTGAAGAATTCTGTCAATGACACAATCATCCGGAAGATCAACTCCCAGTTGAGTCAAGTGATTGTAATACCGGACATTCTGAGTATGTGCTCACCGATGCACCCATTCTCCTCCATCTTGCAGCTATAGAACTTATTGGAGACTTCATATCTCTCAATCCGGGCATTACTGTTGAAATATCAACTTCAACTCTTGGAACATCTCATATGCTCCACGACTTTCAAAAGCGTCGTTGAAGACCCGGTTCTAAGCCGTAAAGCATGGCACACTGAACTATAGAGTAGTCATCAGCTTTGCTCTGCGAGACGTTCTTAACGTCGTCGGTTGCATCGGCAGAGGCACGGCACCTAGCGGTGCATCCAGGGCGTAACTCTTACGTGCAGCAATGAGGATAATCCTCGGGTTACGGACCCGGTCCGTGTAATTGCTACCATCATCTTTCAACTTTGCTTTCTCAAGGAACAAATTAAAATTCAGCGGAACAACGACGAGCCATCTATCTACAAACAGACATAGACAAGCAAGATACTATCAGGTACTAAGTTCATGATAAATTTAAGTTCAATTTAATCATATTACTTAAGAACTCCCACTTAGACAGACATCTCTCTAGTCATCTAAGTGATCACGTGATCCAAATCAACTAAACCATAACCGATCATCACGTGAGATGGAGTAGTTTTCAATGGTGAACATCTTATGTTGATCATATCTACTATATGATTCACGCTCGACCTTTCGGTCTCCGTGTTCGAGGCCATATCTGCATATGCTAGGCTCGTCAAGTATAACCTGAGTATTCTGCGTGTGCAAAACTGGCTTGCACCCGTTGTAGATGGACGTAGAGCTTATCACACCCGATCATCACGTGGTGTCTCGGCACGACGAACTTTGGCAGCGGTGCATACTCAGGGAGAACACTACTTGATAATTTTAGTGAGAGATCATCTTAAAATGCTACCGTCAATCAAAGCAAAATAAGATGCATAAAGGATAAACATCACATGCAATCAATATAAGTGATATGATATGGCCATCATCATCTTGTGCTTGTGATCTCCATCTCAAAGCACCGTCATGATCACCATCGTCACCGGCGCGACACCTTGATCTCCATCGTAGCATCGTTGTGCGTTTCGCCATCTATTGCTTCTCGACTATCACTACCGCTTAGTGATAAAGTAAAGCAATTACAGGCGTTGCATTTCATACAATAAAGCGACAACCATATGGCTCCTGCCAGTTGCCGATAACTTCGGTTACAAAACATGATCATCTCATACAATAAAATATAGCATCACGTCTTGACCATATCACATCACAACATGCCCTGCAAAAACAAGTGAGACGTCCTCTACTTTGTTGTTGCAAGTTTTACGTGGCTGCTACGGGCTGAGCAAGAACCGTTCTTACCTACGCATCAAAACCACACCGATACTTCGTCAAAGCGACTCCGTTTTAACCTTCTCAAGGACCGGGCGTATGCCACTCAGTTCAACTAAAGTGAGAGAGACAGACACCCGCCAGCCACCTTTAAGCCACGAATGCTGCGTAGCGGTGAAACCAGTCTCGGCGTAAGCGTACGCGTAATGTCGGTCCGGGCCGCTTCATCTCACAATACCGCTGAACCAAAGTATGACATGCTGGTAGGTAGTATGACTTGTATCGCCCACAACTCATTTGTGTTCTACTCGTGCATATAAAATCAACGCATAAAACCAGGCTCGGATGCCACTGTTGGGGAACGCAGTAATTTCAAAAATTTCCTCGCACACACAGGACCATGGTGATGGCATAGCAACGAGAGGGGAGAGTGTTGTCTCACGTACCCTCGTGAGACCGTGGCGGAAGCGATCACAACGTAGAGGAAGTAGTCGACGTTCTCCTCGCGATCCTGCCGATCCCAGCCGTTACTCCGGCACCTCCGTGTCGATGATGACGTAGAGGAAGTAGTCGACGCGTTCTCCTCACGATCCAGCCGATCCAGCGCCCGTTACTCCGGCGCCTCGAGTTCTTGGCACACGTTCAGCTCGATGGCGCTCCTCGGGCTCCGATCCAGCAAAGCTCCGGGGAAGGGGAGTTCCACAAGACCTGACGGCGTGGTGGCGATCTTGATGTTTCACCGTCGCAGGGCTTCGCCTAAGCACCGCTACGATATGACCGAGGTGGAATATGGTGGAGGGGGCACCGCACACGGCTAAGGAGCGATCTCAAGGATCAACTTGTGTGTTCTAGGGTGCCCCCTCCCCGTATATAAAGGAGGGAGAGAGGAGGTGGCGGCCCAAGGGGCGCGCAAGGGGGAAACCTACTCCAAGTAGGTTTCCCTCTCTTTCCTTATCTTATTTGGAGGGAAGGAAGGAGTACTAGTATTTAGGAAATAGTACTAGTAGTACAAATAGGAAGAGGGGAAGGAGAAAGGAAAGGGGCGGCCCCCTCCCCAATTCGGTTTGGGCTTGGGGGGCGCGCCCCCCTCCCTTGTTCCTTCTCCCTTCCTCCTACATGGGCCCAATAAGGCCCATATACCTCCCAGGGGGTTCCGGTAACCTCCCGGAGCTCCAAACTTCTCCGGAACCTTTCCGGTGTCCAAATATATCCGTCCAATATATTAATCTTTATGTCTCGACCATTTCGAGACTCCTCGTCATGTCCGTGATCATATCCGGGACTCGAACAACCTTGGTACATCAAAATACACAAACTCATAATATAACAGTCCTTGAAACCTTAAGCGTCACGGACCCTACGGTTCGAGAACAATGTAGACATGACCGAGACATATCTCCGGTCAATAACAATTAGCGGTACCTGTATGCCCATTTTGTTTCCTACATATTATACGTAGATCTTTATAGGTCAGACCGCATAACAACATACGTTGTTCCCTTTGTCTTCGGTTTGTTACTTGCCCGAGATTCGATCGCCGGTATCCAATACCTAGTTCAATCTCGTTACGGCAAGTCTCTTTACTCGTTCGTAATACATCATCTCACAACTAACTCATTAGTTGCGATGCTTGCAAGGCTTATGTGATGTGTATTACCGAGAAGGCCCAGAGATACCTCTCCGACAATCGGAGTGACAAAACCTAATCTCGAAATCGCCAACCCAACAAGTACCTTTGGAGACACCTGTAGTACTCCTTTATAATCACCCGATTCGTTGTGACGTTTGGTAGTACCCAAAGTGTTCCTCCGATAAGCAGGAGTTGCATAATCTCATAGTTATAGGAACATGTATAAGTCATGAAGAAAGCAATAGCAACATACTAAGCGATCAAGTGCTAGGCTAACGGAATGGGTCATGTCAATCAGATCATTCTCCTAATGATGTGATCCCGTTAATCAAATGACAACTCATGTCTATGGTTAGGAAACATAACCATCTTTGATTAACGAGCTAGTCAAATAGAGGCATACTAGTGACACTCTGTTTGTCTATGTATTCACACATGTATTATGTTTCCGGTTAATACAATTCTAGCATGAATAATAAACATTTATCATGATATAAGGAAATAAATAATAACTTTATTATTGCCTCTAGGGCATATTTCCTTCAGAACTACCCCCAAATACTTGGCAGATAAGAAGGATGGCAAAGTGAACAAATGTATATTTGATATACATGTTAGTACCGTTTGGCATGGCGACACGGGCGACACGGGCGACACGGGCGACACGGGCGCGGCCTGCGGCGATCGCTACGGTCCGTCCGCCGGCGCCCATCCCTAGGCAGGTCGGAGGGAGATTTTGGGCCCTCGCCCGATCTGCTGATGAGGAGGAGGACGAGGGAGATGGCTCCGGCGACCCGACCGATGGGTACACGCCGACGACTTCTGACATTATTTGTGAAGCTTTCAACCCTGGGTATTCCGAGGAGGAGGTGGCTGCTATCGTTGACGGAGTCGTGCCGATTGACGATCCGGCGCGGCAGGGTCTACGTCCGGAGGAAAAAGTCGAGGTGGTTCGCCGGATAGTTCATCGGAGGACGGCGACATCTGCGATCCGGCCGTGGAAAGGCCCCTTACCAAAGGTTAGTCTTCCTAACTTAACTGTTTTCGATCTTATTAGGCCGGATTCTTGGACTACGGTTTATCGTCGAAAGGTGCCTCGCCGGACTCGGGATCGAAGGGCGTCGGATGTGACTACGGCGGCGCGGCCGCAGGTCACGGCGTCTTAGATCGGCGTGATCCGCCAGGAGCGTTCGAGTTTGCTCCGGGGCCGCGAGGGGGGTTTTCTGGTTGTTGGGCCGCGGGGTGCTCTTGGGCTGGGATCGACTGGGTAGGAGGCCCAGCCAGATCGGCCCTTGGACTACGTACAGGGCGACGAGACATGCAGTCTCCCTCGTACGTCGATCCATCGACACCAGCGGCGGGCTAGGGTTCTTGGCTCCAAGCCGACGCGCCGATCATTGCTGCCTGGGAGCGGCCGCGCTCGTCGCATTCTGCCACTTGAGATCATGGCTGGGCGCGGAGGACCGCCGGCTCTTCCGGCGCTTCTTTGGCGGGGGTAGGCGAGGCAATGGCGGGCGCTGCCTCCTCTTGCGTCTGGTGGCCGCGCCTTGGTGGCCGGGCTGGCCGTGGCGGGACTACGCCGCCGCCCACAATGGCGAGGCGCGGGCTGCCGCTGCAGCAGCCGGTGGCAGGGGCGTGGCGGTCTTGCGCCGCCGCCTGCTTCGGCCGGTGGCCGGGCCGCTATACCCCGGCCGTTGCCTGGTTCTGGTCTTCCACCCGTGCAGTCGGGACGGGGCACCGGGGCGCCAGGCGGAGCGGCTGAGGCCTCGCTGCCAAGAGTAAGGCCGCCCGTGCCCCTTCGCCGATGGCCACAGCGGGCGGGTGCTCCTCGCCGAGGCCTCCGGCTTCTTCGATCCGCAGGCGAGCAGCCCCGCCAAGGCCTCCGGTGCACACTGGCCCTAGACCGGCTGGCCAGGTTGGTGGGGGTCGGCCAGTGGCTCAGACAACACATGCTGGCGTGCAGCCTCGAGCGGCGCCGCCGCCTCATTACATCGCGAGGCCGACACAACATCGCTCCAATCCTACGCAAGCCAGATTTGACAAACTGATCACCGAGTCTTCGGTTCCGCCCGAGGGCGATGGGGGATGATGGCTATGATGCGTATGGGGATGGTCAACATCGTGGATCGTCATCGACGGGAGGTGGCGAGGTTATGCCTGGCGAGTGATGGTTACTGGCTGAGAGGCCCTTCCTTGGCCCTACCAGGGTTTTGTTGAGGGCGCCTCTGGACTGGGCCTGCAGCGGAGAGGTGGCTACCGTGGTGGTAAATAAATGGTTGAGGTGGTGGTCGTGGTTTCCGCATGACAACATCGTGACGAGACCTTTGTAAGCGGCGTCCGGGGTGGAGGCTAATCCCACTCAGGCCATCGCCTTGACTAGTGAGGTTATGGAGGCGGTCACGGCTCTGGCGACCGCAGAGGTTGATATGACCTCCGCTTCTGCTGACACGGAGAACAGGTCCGAGTCTGAGAAGGTGTCTAAGTGGGCACGTCGGAAGGAGAAAATGCTTTGCTATCGCTGTGGTGAAAAAGGTCACTTCATTGTTGAGTGTGTGGCTGAGTTGTGTGATTCTTGTGGTAAGCCTGCCCATATCTCGGGGGATTGCCCGCTTCTTCGTGAGCAGGTTCCGGCGCTTATAACGTATGGAGTTTTTGTGCCGAGCTGATGTTCTTTGAGTCCCCAGCTGCGAGAGACTCAGTTGAGCCGCATGAGCATGACTCTTGGGTTAGTGAAGGTGAACCAGGGAGAGGTCTCTGAAGCTCAGATTGTGCAGAGACTTCAGGAACTGGCTCCGGGAGATTTTCAATGGGAGCTTGTTCCTATTGAGGAGCGCATGTTCAGGGTTGACCTCCCGTCGGTAGAGGACCTGCGTCGGTTGCTGAGCTTTGGGATGTGTAAGGTACCAGGCTCTAATTGTATTCTGGAGTTTCAAGAGTGGAAGAAAGAGGAGCCTAAGGGGAAGCCCCTTACTCAGGTGTGGCTGCGTTTTTCTGGGGCACCTTCTGAGGCTCTGACTGATGTCCGTGTGGTGGCCAGTCTGGGTACCTTGGTTGGCAAGACTGAGAAAGTGGATATGATATTCACTCGCGCCCATGGGGTGGCCAGATTGCGAGTGAGTGTTCTGGACATTGAGTTCGTTCCGGATGTGGTAAACTGGACATACAGGGGAGAGGTCTTTCCTCTTGAGATTGAGTTTGAGGACGCTGAGTTGTTCGCCGAGGTGGATGGTAACACTGATATGGATATTAATGAGGGAGATGATAATGCGGGGGCTAGGAAGGATATGACGGACGAGGATAATCGAGAGAGACACTCCGGGTCAGGACCGGTTGCTCAGCTGCCCCAGACTGGATCAGGGGGAGAGCCGGTCCCATCTCCGTCGATACCTAACAGCACGTTGAGGTTTGGATCGTTTGAGCCTGCGTCTGCTCCACCAGACTTTGGAGCGATAGGGTGGAGTCGGAGGATGCTTTTGAGCGCTCGCTTCCGGTGCTGGATCTTATGCCTAGGTTTTCTGCGGCCTCGTGCGGACGTTTGGTGGTTGAGTCGCCTTCGTTGCCGTCTCTGGCCGGCCGAGAGGGAGACCGTCTGGGGCAGGAGGCCTTGGACCCTTCCCCTTCGGTGCCGGCTACTGCGGCCACTCCTAAGATGATCGGCGGTTGTCATGGGCAGGTGGCCTGTCGGCCTTGCCGCCATCCTGACTAGCCGGCCGTGAGGGAGGTCATCTGGGGCAGGCGGCCTCAGACCCTTCTTCTTCGGCGCCGACTGTTGTGTCTTCGCCTGTGGTGCTCGGAGGCAGTTTGGGGCAGGTCGCCCCGGTTTATTCCTCGCCTTCGGCTGCCGGGATAGTGACGCCCACAGTCTTGAGGGTTGGGGCGGAGGGTGCTCGGGCGGCGGCCCACAGCACCTACTTCACTCGGCCCGTTGCCGGTGCCGTCTGGGCTTCTCGCTGCTGCCCCTACGAGTGGAGTTACTCGGGAGGAGGTTATTGCTTTCGGCGGGATCCTGACCCGATCTCTCGGGGGACGCGCTGAGTTCCCGTCTCCAAGACCACCGGAGGTTGATGACATACAGCAGAGGTGCGCTATGAGGCGGCCAAGCTTCGTGATATTGAGGTCACTACCGGTATGTCACCAACTTATCCAATTCTATTTTGCATTTTTCTGGATGAGATTATTCATAATGCAAATCAAGTAGGGGTTTCGCTAGGGAATACCAATTCTGAAATTTCCAACTCGGTTAATGATCTCACGGATGCAGGCGGAACGCGCTTTAGAAACCATTCATAACCTAGCAGCAGTGAGACCTATGAGCGATGCTGAGATTGATGCGTTGGGGTGAGAGTACTTGACAATTTGTGTGCGGACCTTGCACCTTCCACTAATGAGTCCGACGAGGAGGAGGTTAGTGTTGAAGTTGTAGTGAATCAATCACGGAGACTGGTTATGAGGACCGGATGGTGGATAATGATAAACCCAAACGTAAGTGGAAGCGGAAGGTGTATCCGCATCCATGATGCATTAGGAGTGCTAGGATTCGTACGGCAAAAAAATTTCATGATGACTTATGAAAGGAATCTTTTGGAATAGCAGAGGTCTGAAGGACTTGGCTAAAAGAAGATTTATTGCGGAGGCGTCTCTGGAGCATCGGTTAGATTTTATCGCTCTATCTGAAACTGGTAGAGATAATTTTGCTCCTCAGTTTCTTTCCTCTCTTGCCGGTGGTGTTGAGTTCGACTGGCATTGCCTACCTCCGCGAGGACGGTCGGGAGGTATCTTCTTTGGGGAGTGAGATGCGATTCCCTTGAGGTCCGGAGTGTAGTGATGGGCGACTTCATGGTTAAGTTTCGGGTTAGGTCTAAGGTTGATGGTTTCAACTGGGCCTTGGTGGCGGTTTATGGTGCCGCACAGCCGGAACTTAAACGGAATTTCTGGCGGACCTTGTTCGAGTTTGTGGGTCCGAGCAACTTCCGATGTTGGTCGGCGGTGATTTTAATATCATTCGGAGAAGAGAGGAGAAGAATAATGATAACTTTGACGGCAGATGGTCGTTTATGTTCAATACCATTATTGAGAGCTTGGATCTGAGGGAGATCGAGCTCTCCGGTAGAAAATTTACATGGGCTAATGCCTTGCCTACCCGACTTATGAAAAGCTTGATCGAGTTCTCGCAAGTGTGGACTGGGAACAGAAGTTCCCTCTTGTTACGGTCCAAGCTCTATCGCGGGGAATATCCGATCACACACCACTGTTCGTGGACTCCGGGGAGCCGAACCATGTGGGAAACAAAAACACCTTCTCATTCGAGATGGCCTGGTTTGAACGTGAGGGGTTCTTGGACCTCATTGCCAGGGAATGGGATAAGGGTGTAGGAGGTAGAACGGCTGTCGAGCGTTGGCAGAATAAAATTAGGCATTTGAGAAGCTTCTTAAGGGGATGGGCTAAGAACCTTAGTGGAATGTATAAGATTGAGAAGGATAGGCTCCTTTCTCTTATACAGGCCCTGGATATAAAAGCTGAATCCGCGATTCTGCTGCCTGCTGAGCTCCAGGTTAAAAATGAGGCGGAGAAGAGGTTGAAAGAGCTTCTCCGTGAAGAAGAGTTGAAGTGGGCGTTGCGAGCTAAGGTTCGCAAAGTGGTCCAAGGGGACGCCAATACACAATTCTTTCACCTGATTGCTAATGGAAAGCACAGGAAAAAGCGTATCTTCCAGCTTGAGCAAGAGGAGGGTACTATTGTTGGGCAGGATAATCTCAAAACATATATTACAGAGTATTATAGGCAGCTTTTTGGACCTCCGGAGGTTAATTGTGTAACCCTTGATGAGTCCAGGACTGAGGATGTACCTCAATTGTCTGCCGCCGATAATGATATCCTACTCGCCCCGTTCTCGGAGAAGGAGGTGTTTGATGCTATTGCACAAATGAAAAACAATAAGGCTCGGTCCGGACGGGTTCCCGGCCGAGTTCTATAAAAAGTGCTGGCACATTATTAAGGGGGATTTGTTACCTATGTTTCAGGATCTTTTCTCTGGACAGCTTCAATTATTTCACTTGAATTTTGGAACCATCACATTGCTCCCTAAGAAAATGGAGGCTGTGAGAATCGAGCAGTTCAGGCCGATTTGTCTCCTCAATGTTGGTTTCAAAATTTTCACCAAGGTCGGGACTAATAGGCTATCACGGATTGCGCATTACGTGGTGCAACAATTCCAAACAGCTTTCATGCGGACGAAACATCCTTGAAGGGGTGGTGGTCCTTCATGAAACGCTCCATGAAATTCACTCCAAAAAATTAGATGGGGTAATCTTTAAGGTGGATTCGAAAAGGCGTATGATAAGGTCAAATGGCCATTCCTCCAACAGGCTTTGCGTATGAAAGGTTTCGATGAGGCATGGTGCCGGCAAGTCGAATCATTTACGCAAAAAGGGAGTGTGGGAATTAAAGTGAATGACGATATAGGTCACTATTTCCAGACTCATAAAGGCCTCAGGCAAGGAGATCCGATGTCCCCTATCCTGTTTAACATCGTGGTGGATATGTTAGCAATTTTGATAGGAAGGGCTAAGGAGAATGGTCAAGTGGGTGGTTTGGTACCTCATCTTGTTGATGGAGGTGTATCCATCCTTCAATACGCTGATGATACAATCATCTTTATGGAGCACGACTTGGCCGAGGCGAGAAATATGAAGCTGTTGTTATGCCTCTTTGAACAATTGTCCGGGTTAAAGATTAACTTTCATAAGAGCGAGTTGTTCTGCTTTGGTAGAGCCAAAGGCGAGACAGGAGTCTTATAGGCAATTGTTTGGGTGTGAGTTGGGGAGTTTGCCCTTCTCATACCTTGGTATTCCCATACACCATCGTAGGCTGACAAACAGAGAGTGGAAGTGTATCGAGGACCGATTTGAGAAGAAACTGAGTTGCTGGAAGGGTAAGCTCATGTCATACGGAGGCCGATTAATCTTGATAAATTCGGTGCTCACGAGTATGCCTATGTTCCTCTTATCTTTCTTTGAGGTACCAGTTGGTGTTAGGAAACGACTGGACTTCTATCGGTCACGATTCTTTTGGCAGGGTGATGAGCTTAAAAGAAAATACCGACTTGCTAAATGGAATATTATCTGTCGACCCAAAGACCAAGGAGGGCTGGGTATTGAGAATCTGGAAGTTAAGAACAGATGCCTTCTTAGTAAGTGGTTGTGGAAGCTCGCAGGAATTTGAAGCCATGTGGGCGCAGATCCTTCGCAGCAAGTACCTCCAGACTAGAACTCTGTCCCGAGTAATGATTAGGCCGGTGACTCGCCCGTTACGGAAAGGACTTCTGAAAGTCAAACAACTACTGTTCAATAGGACTAGAGTTGTTATTGGAGACGGTGCTACTACGCGTTTCTGGGAGGATACTTGGCTTGGCGATTCACCCCTGGCCATTCAATATCCGTCTTTGTACCGTATTGCTCAACGACGTGAGGTGTTCGTGGCAACGGTACTTCAATCTATCCCCCTTAATATTCAGTTTAGACGGTCGCTAGCGGGCAATCGTTGGGAAGTTTGGCTCCATTTAGTTAGGAGATTGATGGAGGTTCAACTCTCTGACCAACCTGATGAATTACGCTGGAAGTTGACTAGGTCTGGAGTATTTACAGTTAAATCCATGTATATTGATGTCATTAATTCGAGCTCCATTCCAACTTCCAAGAATGTCTGGGATGTCAAAGTTCCTTTGAAAACAAAAGTGTTTATGTGGTTTGTTCATAAACAAGTTATTCTAACAAAGGACAACTTATTAAAGCGTAATTGGACATGACCTACTAGGTGTAGTTTCTGTGATCGGGATGAGACGATTAAGCATCTCTTTTTGATTGCCCGTTGGCCAAGGTCCTTTGGCGGACGGTCCACATTGCTTTCAACATTACTCCACCGAATACTGTTAATGCTTTATTTGGGACTTGGCTAAATGGGATTGCATCAACCTTAGCAAGACATATTCGGGTTGGAGTCTGCGCTTTGCTGTGGACCATCTGGCTTTGCAGAAATGATTTGGTTTTTAACATAACATCACGGATTCATTTTTTGCAGGTTATTTTCCGAGCTACGGCAGTGATCCGTTAAATGGTCGCTACTCACTCCGATGGAGGCCAGGAGCATTTGGTTACTGGATCTATCCGTTGGGAGACGGTAGCTCGGGATATCTTCAACCGGTTTGGATGGCGGTCATGTAATAGGATAGGCAATTAGTTTACCTACCCTTGTTTAGCCAGCCGGTTGTGGCATTGTTTTATGGCTAGTTTGTATGTCTAGCCTCCTGCGCTCTGTTTGAGCTGCCATTTCTTTTTTAAGTTTGAGACTCTGAAACTTTGTTGGCACAATTTGATTTCTAGTTAATAAGATGGCCGTATGCATCACCCTTGATGCAGAGGCCGGGGAACCCCCCCTTTTCAAAAAAAAAAGAAAAAAAAAGAAAAAATAGAGCATCCATCACTAGGGACATGTTCCATAACGCACGCCAGACTCAAACTCCTTAACTCCCAACCAAGAAAACTAGAGTTGAAGATGTATTTTTTTAGCAAACCGGAGAACCTTTATTGAACAAATTTGGGGAATACAAACTATTTGCCGTAGAAATGACAAGCAAAACATGCCTACTGACATCAGGTGTAGTTGCTAGATTACAGGCTTCAAAATTTGTTCTCCGATTCTCATTAGCAAAGTCCACCTTCTGAAAGCAATGTCCACTCTCTTTATTTTAATCTCGCTTAGAATGATATTATAAGTACAGGGATTGAGAAGCTCTAAATTTTTATGGCCTAAGCTGTCGCGTACAACACTTAGGGCATGCTTGGATCCAAGGGACTATTTTTAGTCTGACTAAAACTAGTCTCTTTTAGAGGCTAAAGTTCCAATCACCCCTGACTAAAGAGAGGCTAGAACTAGTCTTGAGACTAAAAATTTTTAGTCAGGGGAACCCTACTAAAATGTGGACTAGTCCTCTCTCTCCTCATTTAACTCCTCTCTTTTAACATATGCGAGTTCTGGATTGGAGGATTTGGAGGATAATAAATGCTCATTAACTCGATTTTAGTCTATTTAGTATTTATATCCAAGCATGGATGAGGCTAGCAAGTTTTAGTCCCACTACTTTTAGTCATGGGACTAAAACGTATCCAAGCACCCTCTTAGCCTCGACACTTAAATAAAATGACTTCTGCATCATTCTGATACACATAACCTATCTTCTTTATAGTTAAGAAGAGTACATAACAAAGACGACCACGATTGAACCATTATGAAGTAACCACCCATGACTAAACTCCTAGACATACAAAACAAAAGCAATGGAAAGACCCTCACTACATGTCAGCGCCTGAAGAACAGCCGGGCCATCCAGACCTTCAAATACAACTGTAGAGGCTCCAAGAAAAGCTCCAGTTTCACATCTAGCTCTTGAAATGCATGCATCCACCAAAGGAGGAACCACGTGACTTAGATTATTAACATTGACATGTACGCTATACCGAGCTTGCTTTGGAGGGTCATCTCAAACTCTTCCAGAAAACCTATTGGTAAAACAATGAATCGACAAAGGAATTTGAAATTCCTCTTCATGTATAGCCTTTGACACACTTAGGCACATGTGCCCTGTAGTAGACGGGTGGCGCTAGGTCATGTTGGGGCAGGCAGAGCTGGACATCTAGCTCAAGATCGATTGTGGCGACAAAGGTGGTCTGGTCGCACTGGAGCTTAGTAGAGAAGGAGAAGCACCATTTCGAGGACCCCTCACCAAGCACCACGACCGTTGAGCTACCACCATTGACCGACATCGTATCTCCCAAGAGGAGGAGCACATTGCCAGGGCTGTTGCACTGCAATAGGTACACCACGTCGTTATCAGAGTTCTTCCCTGCAATGGCAGAGAGTAAAGACTAAAGAGGTGTGCCCAATGTTCACGTTAACAGGTTGCCTTGGGTGTGAGTTGGTGGTGTGGCGGGGCTCGGGTGCATTGGGTGGTAGGGGGAAAGCTATGGGTCACCACAACGAAGCACATGCTGGTGGGTGCGGCAAAACAAGATGGTGGTAAAGCGACGGCCTCCTTGCACTAGGGATTTTTATCTTTTACTACATTAGAGCATCTCCAGCCGTTCGCCCCCAGGGCGCTGAAAAAGAGCGGCCTGGGGGTGAGCCGGCAGCATACTTGGCGCTGGGGGCGGTTGGGCACCCAGCCGTTGCCCCCAGGTCACCCCCGGTACCCCTGTTTTGTTATTACTACCCCCATTCCTAAATATAAGATGTTTTAGTAGTTCAATTTTAACTGCCAAAACATCTTGTTTCTAGAAACAGAGGGTGTATTTGACTGCAAGATTTGATAGCAAAGCATAGCAGTAAGTGCTTGAAAGAGAGGACTTTGTAGTGATCTGCTGCAGGTTCTTAAATTTACTTCCTCACAAAACTAAGCAGTGTGATTGACTTACATTATGATATGCTTCCTCAGGAATTGGCATTGTCAGTTGATAATCAAGTTTGCCTCGTTATTCAATCTGCTCAGCATATCGACTCTGCGGCTAAGGTGTGCTTTCCACTCTTTTTAGCTTGCTTCGGTTGCTTGTGCTTGGATTGCTTCTGTTTATTCACGGTTATTTTGCTTGTGCGATCTGTAATATTTGTATCGACGAGCAGGGAACATGAATTCTAGTGATCCTGGTACCGATCGTGCTGCTGCACACAGTCGATCTGTTGCTTGAAGTCGTAGCAGAGCAGCAGCACGTCTTGCGCTGTTCCAAAGTGCGCTATGTTTGACATGATCGTAGGTTATTGTTGTACTTACAACACTGCATTTTGTGCAATGTGAACTTATGTGTAAATCACCTCTTTAGGTCTGCATACGCCGCTTCCTTCCATGGCTCGATGACCTGCGGCAACTGGAGGCTCACATGGAAGAGTTGGGCACCCCCCAGAGTGAAGTTCTTCCTCTGGCTTGTCAGCTTGGATCGATGTTGGACGGCGGACCGCCTCGCCCGGCATGGCCTGCAGCACCACAACAGTTGCCCTCTTTGCTGCCAGGAGCCTGAAACAATGTGCCGTCTCCTCCTTGGGTGTTCCTTCTCGAGGCACGTCTGGTTCGAGATCCTCTCCTGGATGCGCATGACATGCAGGCCCCCGAGCAACGAGGCTACCCTCTTTGATTGGTGGCATGATGCCCGGCAGGTCACACCCAAGGCGATGCGCAAGGAGCTGGCATCCGCTACACTTCTTACCTCCTGGATGATCTGGAAGCACCGCAACAATTGTGTCTTCAACGACGCACGCCATTCCATCCGGGCGCTAGTTCACGGCATCAAGGAGGAGGCCAAACTTTGGGCTACGGCTGGCACTGCTGGACTCAGAGTAGTCTTGCCCCCGACCTCGGACGTGCACTAACTCATGTCCCCTGACTGTAATTCGCCTCCTAGGAGGACTGTAACATAAAACACTCTTTCTTTTCAATACAATGAAACGCAAAGCTTTTGTGTTTTCCCGGAAAAAAAGGCGCCTTGAGTTCTGTACCTGGATCTCATCCTCTGGTGCAAACAGTCCTTATATGGGTATAGACCATCAATACTGTAATTCAAACATAGTAGAATAACACCCTTTTAACACATCCATACCAATCTGAAAATTTCCTTAGGCGGTGGTTTCTTTCCGGTTCTGTCGCGTACATACAGCCGGTTAAGGCGACATCAGCGAATGCGAAAGAGAAAAATGCAAGTGTGGCGTCGAACAGGTCTGCCCTGCTTGTGTCGGCTCACAACCCACTGTAAAAACAACGCCTAACTCGTTATGCGCCTGTGCTAAATTATTTCTTTCCTTTGTTTTAAGGTTACCCCTGCCAGACTACATCTACCACGCGCTCTCTGTTTTCTTCTGACTACACAGAGTTCTTAAAAGGTATCTTTGTGATAAAAGGTCATATAGTTACACACTTTGTAGAAACATCTAATTCACTCTCTCTACAGCATCATATAGAAAGAGGTCCTATCTGGGAGCGCCTGAATACACATGCCAGTTCTGTGGCGCTTTCTTTTGGTTCCGTGAGAGATGTAAGAGAGAAACATGTGTGAGTGAACGTCGGATCGTATATAACCTATGCTGCAAAGGTGGTAAAGTATCAATCCCGACTTTAAAAAGCCACCACCTTTTCTGTCAGAACTACTTAGGTTTGATGGTGATTCACGTTCTAAGCAATTCTTGGATAGAATCAGACAATACAATTCACCTTTTGCTTTCACGTCCATGGGAGCGGATATTGATAAACATATTAACAAAGGTGGTGGTCCATATGTGTTTAAAATTCATGGTCAGGTATATCACCGTATTGGATCGCTTCTACCAAATAGAGGTGCCCCTCCAAAGTTTGTTGAACTATACATTCATGACACACAAAATGAGCTTTCAGATCGAATTAATGCCGTGATGACCGAAGATGGTGAAAAAGACAGTGGTATTGATAGAGACATAGCTGATGGTTTAATGAAGATGCTTGATGAGTATAATCCTCTTGTGCAGACATTTAGAATGGCTAGAGATCGACTTAAAAACCAAGGCGATGAAAGAATTGGTATTAGGATTGTTGGTGCAGAAAAAAATGATTCAGTACAGTATAATCTCCCTGCATGCAATGAACTTGCTGGTCTAATTATTGGTGATTTTGGTCTAGAAAATTATAAACGTGATGTTATTGTTGATAGTAAGGAGAAAGGTCTACACCATGTGTCTAGCCTCCATCCAGCTTTCATGCCATTGCAGTACCCTTTATTGTTCCCGTATGGTCGACGAGGATTTCAGCTCGGCATACCTCACAGAGAGATAGACTTGATGCACTCTGTAGATATCTCCCAGTTCCTGAGGGTAGAAGTCGTGTCTCAATGCCAGAGTACTACTGCTACTGCTTTCATTATAAAAAAGATCAATTCAATCCATTTCTTTGCTGTGGAAGATTATCTTCAGAGTCCCAGGTTGATGGTTTTGTAAGTGTTGAAGAAGGCAGGCTAACATACATAGCAGAGCATCAAGATGACTTTAGATGCGAACATTTCCAAGGTGTTGCTGATGCCGTTGGCCAGGGACATCTTGACGGTAGCAGTATAGGTGTTGCTGTAAGTTTGTGATGATATAAACGGAACTTGCATACATATTTTCTTATTTATACTATTGTTCTATCCATGCTTAACAAAAAAGATAATCCTGCTCTGTTCATACCACTTAACACTCACCACTTTACTCAACTTACAAATAACAATTATGTTCCCTTTCTCACTGTATAGCACATACATCAACACCTGCTCTGTTCTTATTTTTCTCCTGCTACTTTTAAAATTTCTACTTTATCTTTTCTAGCCTACCATTTTTTCATTCGTTTGTTATCTGTTCACACTAGGCTGTACATACTCGAATCATCAAGTGGACAGCACAAATATTCACTTCTCTTTGCTCTTTTCACTTGAGCATTCAAAATTATCTTCCATATAAAAATATCCATGTAAATAACCTGCTTTCTTTTACCAGTATTTTCAGGTTAACTATAAACCTGCTCGACTACATTGATCCAAACAATGATACAATCATGGTCAAACTTGCAGATGGCCATTTGCTCGCCGAGTGTTGCATCATGGTACCAACTGACAAGAGGGCCACTATAACCACCAACTGGTCTGAGTTTCGTTGCCACGCCAACATTCGTGAAGGAGACATCTGTGCAATTCGTTTCAGGATCACTTCAAAGCGCCTCCTGGTTCTCATCGTGCACCGCCTCTAGATGCACAATCGAAGACGCTGCAGCCCCTGTGTCAATATAATCTAATATAATGCACTAAGTACTCCTAATTATGCTATATCCTGTCATGACCTATGGTCCTCTTTTGTGCACTCTTGTATCATGTTTTCAAGACCTACTACTTATGTTAAGAGCACTGTTATCAGTCAGGTGTTTCATGTCCAGATCCATAATGGGCTTTCTCTCTGCACTGTATATTTCTTTTCCTGCTCCTAAGTTTGTTCAATGAAGATACCATCCCAAACGCTAATTAGAATAAAAGGATAGTCCAAGAGGCGAGTACAACCAGGCAACGCCCAGCTCCCCTTAAGAGGCGCGCCACGGGCGCGCCCCAACACCTAGTTCGTAGCAAGCTCTCAACAGCCATACGACCCGGACGCTCAGCTAACTACATGCAGCTCCTGCCCGAGCCCACGACGCGGCTGCCTCCAACAGACCCCAACGACCGCTAGAGCATGGATTCACGCCAGCACACACACATGCACGGACGCGCGCACACACACGTCCGTGCCCACCATGGACCAGACCTGACGTGCTGACATAGGTCACCACCACACGGGCACGGCCACGGCATATTTACACCAACAATCACCCCCTAAGCCATGACCTCGCCGCGCGGCCTGCTTGCCCCGCTCGTCGTTGACGTTGCCTTGGACGCTTCGACTGGCGCCACCACGCGCCTCCGCCCCTGCTGCGACGTGTCGTCTGCTTGCCGCGCCGGAACCGAGGAGTTGTCGTGTCTCTCGCCGTCGAAGCTGCGTGCCACCGCATTGTCTGGACGTGTCGCGCGTTGCCACCGCCACGCAGCGCCGCCGTGCCGCTGATGCCTCCATGTCCGCCACGCTCGTCGCGGTTTCACCGCGCGCCGCCTCCGCGTCCACCATGACGGCCGCAGTGACGCGCATCTCTGCGGCACCTCCGCTCAGGCACACAAACCGTGTATAGTGGATATCCTACATCCTGCGAGGGAAGAAGGCTTATCTCAGTCGAGAGCACATGGTCGTGCAGTCTCCTCAGATCCCCTGATATGCTCCCAGCTGACCCGGCGGTAGCATCGGCTCACCCGCGACATGGTACAACGCCGCACCTTTGACCGATACATGGTATGCAAAATCGGTCGGTGGAGCTGACCTGCAGCTAGAAGCTTTGGCTTGTTTGTAGTCAGCAGAGCCTCTCCTCGGCGGTCTCTTCCTCTCATTTCTCTTGGGCTGACCTTCCAGACTCTTCCCTAACACTAGTGCAGAACAGGCCTTTAGTGCCGGTTCGTAACGGGCTTTAGTGCCGGTTCGCGAACCGGCACTAAAGAGTGGGGACTAAAGGTCCCCGGCCTTTAGTACCGGTTCGTCACGAACCGGCGCTAAAGTGCCACCACGTGGCACGAGCCAGGCCCGTTTGCGTGGAGGGCAAATGTTTGGGTGTTTTTTTAATTTTTCTTTAGTTTTGTGTTTTCAATTTAATTTAGTGATTGTTTTACATTATAATGAGTTGTTAAATCATTAGGTGAAAGTACCGCGGATTAGTTTTCGACTGGATGCATTTATTGGATATCTCTATATATAGCTAGCTAGCTCTAGAGTATATGCCATATCCATATTATACTTGATCAACTATATAATATATACGGATATGGCATATACTTGATCACTTAGCTAGGTAGGATTCATCCAGCTGAAACTAATCTACGGTTTCTTTCATTAAATGATATAATAATTAACTAGCTATCTAATCACCACCAGCACTACTAGCTTAAAGAAGAAACATTCACTTGTACCAGAAGCAAAAATATTATCGATCGAGTTCAACATGATTGTCATGATATTATAAGCGTTCATATATAACACCACAAAAGCAAATCACTCAAGTTCAGCGAAGAACACGGACATGAAAGGACAAGTACTAATTAAGAGCAGCATGAAGAACTAGCTAAATCACTCCTGCTAGCTACTCTCTCTGGTAAAATAGCATAGAACATGTATAGCTCTCCTGATTGATCATACTGGAGCATGCCGATGAACCTGTCTCCTAATCGTGGGCTGCGCTTCTCATTGCTGCCCCCTAGTACTTCTCTTCGATCATTAACAATTTTCCTTCAATCTTTCACTATTAAGCATTCATCGCTTCTAGAAATCCCGAATGCATTCATGTTCAATGCAGGATATCTTGGCCGTAAGCTAACAATTGACATCTGACCTTTAGTCTCGATCCCCAGAGGCACAACTTTCATCGAGAGTCCCTGTTGAAGAACATTGTATAGTACTTAATTAA